>JARVZY010002517.1:0-168000 GCA_030686995.1 Artemisia argyi
AGCCATGGTTGATGCAAATTGTTCATAAGAAGTTTTCTTAGGACTTAGGCAATGTAAAAGAGTATGAATTAAAAATCTCCAATGGGGACAAAAACATCCTTTTCTAAAAGTAACTTTTTGGTCAGATGTATCATACCCCATTAAGGCAATATTGGCAAAAATATCTGAATTGGGTAATGTGATGAGACCATTGAGATCATCCAATTGGAGAATTCTCCTCAAGGATGACTCAGTAACATCAATAGTTACCCCATCAACTGTGGCTCTTAAAGCATCTACAGATTCTTGTGTGTCTCCCTGTTCAAGAGTTATGGACTCCACAGTGTTCCAGAACTATTTGGTATGAGAGACATAGATTGTGGGATTAATAGTTAAGGCATACCTTATCTGAGTTGTGTTAAGAAAATCCACAATCTGATGAAAAACAGGGCCACTCTTCACATTCGACTTTTGTAAGTAGGCCACTTGGTTGTGCTCCTCGATAAAGTTTAGATTCGCCATGATATTTGTGAAAAAGAGAATGAAAGTGTTAGTAATCAAAATAAAAAGCAAGCCGTATAATAATCAATTTATACTAATAGGGTTTGAGGAGGTTGCGCAATGTGAATTATCTTTGAAAAAAAAATAATTTAAAATAAGTAAGTAGATAATTCACAAAAAAAATTTACCCTATTAATAAGGAATGACGGTTATTTTACAACGGCTAGTAAAAAAATAGATTACTGATACAACAGTTTTAACGGCTAGTCATCAGTGGAAAAATTACTCTTTCAGTGGTAACTGATGAACTAGCAGTGGTAAAATTTTCACAAAAATATCAAAGAGCAGTGGTTAATAAAACATGAAAATTTGCTGCTCTTATCATAGTTTTTAGCAAACTATCAGCTATCAACGGATTTGCTATGTCTTTACCGTGAGCCGTTTGCTATGGACTAGCCAACTCTTAATCACATGGATGTATGGTGAGTTGATAACCTAGTTTTTGGTAAACTATCAACCATAAACGGATTTGAGAAGTCTTTACCAGTAGCCGTTTGCTCTGGACTAGTTGATTCTTATGTTGATTAGACATGGTGAATCAATAACCATTTGTTGTGTGTCTATGATACACACCTTATTACTCCAATGATATGGGTTGAATACTGCACCACAAGATAAATATCAACTTAACCCATAGACATTAACCCAAAGTAACTTTTTAACCAAGTTACTATTCAAAAATATCTTCCAAAAAATCAACCCGATAATAACCAAATTTACTTCTCCAACCTACCAAAACAGATAGAAGTAAATATCCTTCATTAATTATCATAACGCCTAACCTTGGCTTATATAATCACCCCCAAACTACACATCTCAGATACCAATTAACCACAAATATATTTCCAAACCCTAATTTCCCAATTAATCCAATTCAGCACTAAAATCATGTCATCAAACCCATAAACCTCTGATAAAAAATCTTCTTCTTCATCATCAGATGAAGATTTACCACCATATCCATGGGGGCTTGAGAATTCTGACTATGAGAGGGAAATAAAAAGAAGATGGGATGTACAAGATAGACAATGGAATGCACATAGAAAGGGTGAATCAAGCCATGTTCCTAATCCTGCTGAGAGAGAGCTTGTCTCTCCCTTCATCTGTACCTCTGATGAAGACTCCTCAGAGGAAGAAAATGAAGATCCAACCCTTCTTCCTCCTTCCACACCAGAGAGATCTCAATCCAGATCAAGTAAGAGAGATCCATCTCTCCCAACATCATCAAATTTGGTGTTGGATCTTCCTGCTCCAGAACCTGGTCTACCACATCAAGGACATATTGGACAGAGCAAGAAGGCTGAGAGCATACGTAGGGGAAAGGAGAAGCTGAAGTAGATGATTGAGGAATGTTGCCATGGAACAAAGTTCTTGAGTATTTTCTTGACTTTGGTACTTGAGCATGTTCACAGTCTTCCTTCTCTTCTTTTTCCATTTTCATCTTCAGCTTCATCATTGTACTTGTCTTAGCCTCAAGTATATTGTAATAATTGATAGAAGCTAGGAGTACTTAATTAGCCAAATGTTTAGGAATAGTCTTTTGTAGTTCAGTTGGAACTTCGAATGTAAGCTGTAACTTGTTTCATTGAATGAAAAAGATCTTCTTTTGATTAAACAATTTTGTAAGGTCTTCAGCATAATAATCTTATCAATAGAAACCATGTTCAACATACTTGACCACATTCCCTTGGCTATGGCACTTGGTGACATTAACTTACAACTTACAATCTCATAACATTTGCAGAACAGACATAAATCATACATACACCAAACATCTTGCAAACATATTAATGGGACAATGTTAAAACTCAAAAAGTATAAAATAACAAAGTCATTCACAATCTAGTTTAACATTAATAGTATTTGAATGTCCCTGCACACAAAATAAAGGAATTAGTTCCTTTTGGGGACCCAAGCCACAAATGACTTGGATCTGCCTCGTGTATCAATATAATTATATCTATCAAAGGTCATTGATACACCATTGGGATTGTTTGAGGTGATGGTTCCTTTTGGTTTCCATTCCCAACGAGCTGAGGCCTTAACAGCTTTTCCCACATTTACCCTTTTCTTGTTAACAGACCTATCAGTGGTAACCTTTGGCCTTGCAGTGGTAACTGCTGCCTTAGTAGTGGAAACTACTGGCTTAGAAATTTTAGGTACCCACTTCTGATTATGGTTAACATTCTTTTCAAAATAGGTCTTTTTCCCTGTTTGAGTAGATTTAACAAAAGTAGTAACAGGGGACTTAGGGTAAAATCTGTTTTTATTTCTAGCAGTGGCAACTGCTGGTCTAGCAGTGGAAACTGCTGGTCTAGCAGTGGAAATAGGTTTAATGCCAGAATGAAGCAAAACAGACCTGGGAATCATCTTACTAAGTGGATTTGGGTGAGTTAAGTTATTAGTATTGTGTCTATTCACCCAAGTATTCCCAAACACTTCCCTTCTTCCCAAATGGTAGGTACAGCCTTTAGCTAAATGGTCAAAGCTACCACATATATGACAGGGTTTGTTATTGAACACAAAGTCACTACCAAATTACCTAGATTTAACATGATTCCAACTCCTCATATTACCCCTAGGAGTTGGTGACCCACTTCTGTACATCTCTGCATATCTAGTAGTGGGCCTAGTGAAATTAGGTTGTGAAATAGGCTTCTCTTTGACTATATCAGGAATACTTTTCTTTACCTCCACTTTAACATTCTCAGGAACTCTAGGTTTAGACTCAACATTTAGATTTTCATCTTTAAGAGATGAGTCACTTGCACTATCAAAAACATCAGCCTCAACATGAACCTTTTCAATTTCAACTGGTTTAACAAATTTTGGTCCATAGGTCATGACTGGTTCCTGGAATTCTTCTAAGCCTGTGTGAGCTAAGTCAATGCCAGGAGGTGCTGGAACACCTCTTAGAGGTGGTGGAACAGTTTTGTTTCCAAGACCTGATTTAGCTTTGCTCACAATTTGGGCTTCCCAAATTTTATCAATACTCTTGGATTGATGATCCAGGGTTTGCTTAGTAATCATTATATTCTCACTAGCCACTTTAACCTTTTCTAGTTCTTCTCTAAGAACCTTATTAACAGCAACCTGATAATCTAAGTCTCTTCTTAATACTGCAATATCATCATTGAACTTAGATTCATTTGCCCTATAATGCTCTAATTGAGTTTCTAAAACACCTAGGCCTCTTTTATGGTTTGATAAGTTATAATTAGTATGAGTTAACTCTATGTTTTGCTCATTAAATTGTGCTTTAAGTTTCTCATACTTTTTGAAGGCCTTACAGGATTTAGAACAAGCATTATCAATTAGTACCTCAGAGTCAGAAAAAGCCATTAGTGCAAGCTCTGTAGCAACCATTGTAGACTCTGAATCATCATCCTCCTCCTTAGTCATAAAGCTCCAATCATAGCTCACTCCATCAATGGCCAATAGCCCCTTTGGCTCATCAGTAGTAGGTTCCTTCTTCTTGTCCTGCTTGTACCAAGTTGACCTGTTATCAGACTTCCTTGGCTTCCTACACTCTCTGGCAAAGTGCCTGTCACAACTCACCATTTCAGGTCATTTCAGGTCATTTCCCGAACTTTGGAAAAACACTATTCATCAAACACTATTCATCAAAACACTATTCATCAGTTTACTATTCATCATTTTTGGTGTCAGTTTGACATTCCGAGAAGCATTCAGAAATTTTACTATTCATTGAACACTATTCATTGCGGGAAAAGATTTCATCATTCACGTACATTACACATTTCATCGTAAATTTAGTTTACGGGTATTCAAATTCGCGTAGCCGTATTGGTTCAGGTGCGAATTCATGCATTATCAGTAAGGACACTGCATACGGACTAGAGACAGTCTGCATATCATCAGTAGGTCATTTACATGTTATACCACTCTTAGGATTTTCAAATTTATATATTTGATACATTTAACGTTTTCCTTATAATTATTTATAAATAAACGTTAACACACGGTTTATACGTGACGAATATATCTAAATATTCCCACAATGGTCCCGACATATTTTTATATCCATTTTATCATCATAAAAGTTATAACATTCAGTTACCCAGTATTTTGGAAATTTATTTTATTTATAACGTAAGCTTATGAATATAACGACGGTTTTCGTGAAAACTAAACAATAATCACCCGAACACTCAGTAACTGTACCCAACATATTTTTAACATTTTTATGACTTTATTAAGTCCCGGTCAACTTTGTTAACATTTATTTCTAGCAAACCCGGTACCCGATTATAACAAATACTTACACTAAACTACAACTAATAATACACTATATCTTCTAAGTGATCAAAACCGACTTTGCATCTCTTTTTCACATTAAAAACCGGCCACATGCCCTCCCCTAGACACCATGTGATTTCATTTTAACCTCATGTATTTATGTACAAGTATTATACAATATAACTATCCTAATATTTACCAAAAACCCCATAAACACCTTTTTACATAAACATACACATTCATAGAATCATAAACTCATTTTTTCTCATCTCTTTCACCCCAAAACCCAAAACCCACGACCCATATATGATCCATAACCAAAATCCATTATTTTTCAAAGTACAAAGCATCAAAGTTGTTCATTTCATCATCCTAATCAAGAATCATAACACAAAAACACAAGTAATCCAAGATTTCTCATCATCTAATCACCTATTATTTCAAAGTGAGTATTCAAATTTATTTTCATGTTTTCATCTAATTAACACTTATATCTCATAGTATTCATGCTTAATTTCATGCACAAACTAGTTATACCACTTTATTTTTGAAGACTTTTTGAACATACAAACCCTAGATTGTGATTTAGGTGTTCCTTTGTTAAATTAACTTGATTACTAGTCATTAGGAATCCATGGCACCCTAAGAAGGTGTATGGTAGGATTAGTATAGATTTGTGGTGTTTGCAAGAGATTTGGTTGAAGTAAAAACTAGTTTTGAACCTTGGAAATGGATTTCTAACAAGTTTATAAACATGCTGTCCCATTTTGGTAAATTCTGGAAAATCAGTAAACATAAAGGAAACTTTGGCAAAAATTTTAGAAAATACTTTCAAAAACGAATCCGTAGGCGAAAGAACGGATTAAAAAGAGTTTATAACGAAGAAGTTATGATTTTTGCAAGTTTATTGACGAAAACTATTTTCCGGAAAAATACATGCTGATGGACGTTTTTCGTCGGACAAAAAGAGACTTTAGACGTAACCCGGAGGGGTCAAGCTTTCCAAAATATATTACTACATGTTAAGACGTAACCGTGGATATAAAGAACAAGTAAAACAGGCTTATAACGACAAAGATATTCACGTTTCCATATCGGCAAAAATCCTCTATAATTCAATAACACTACGTACTAAATTCTAGATTTTCTAGAAATATTAACCAAGTACCTAAATTCATAACTAATGACGTATTAGTGAACACAAGTATATTTTCATCACCACAAGGCGTTATTTCAAGGATTTCAAACCGAGGATTTCAACACAAACATTGGTACATACGATATATATATATATAAGTATATATATTGCAACTAGTTTATTTTTCTAATAGCCATATTTTTCCTAAGTCTTGGAATATATACTTTTGATAACAACAAGTGTTTTTCAAAGAGTAGAGTGGTATAGGAAACATGTGCATGGACATTCATAACATCATTTCATGATCTAAAGTAGATCGTTCATCATTCATATTAGGTTGCGGCTAGTGTGCGCGCCTTGTTTTTCAGCTCATTACATGTTCATGGTACCATCATATTGGGTTGCGGCAGCTAATTGTTCATTGGTGTTCATTTCATTTCATCACAGTTTCATCAGTTAAGGTGAGTTTTCATAGCCCCGTTTTCAATTCAACATTTTTGATTGTTTTCAAATCCCACGGGGGGAATACATTGCATCAATCATTTTAGTACGAGCCCAAGTATTCAAACACATGTACATAGCTTAAGTTACCTTGCCATGTGATAAGTCCCCTGTAACATCATGAACCGTTAATTTACCGGTAAGCGAGAGTGAGTGGATAGATCTATCGAGGGTGACGCCTCCATCCGTGGTAGTGATTACCAACAGTAAGCGGATGCATGTCATGTCTTTTACATTTGAGTGTTTCGGCAGAACATTCAGGAGGGGCATAGTTTCATCAGTCATAGCTTCGGTGTCATGAGCTTAAGGTCTATTGTACAATTTTCATGAGATTTTTATCTTGCACTTTTACTTGTGGTGGCCGTACATCATTACATTTTATAAACCTATGGAATTCACCAACATTCGTGTTAACGTTTTAGCAATGTATTTCAGGTTATTAAGGTAGCTCATGTGACATGCATTTGGACCTTCATGGAGTCGCGGAGTCGACGCGTCTCATCATTATTTCATGCACTTATGTAAACGTTTTATCTAGTATGACTTGTTTTCATAAACATGCAACACATTTTGGGGACCTCATTTTGTAAACTCTGGATTATTTCAATGATCAAATGCAGTATTTTCCAAACGACACTTTAGGTCGTTCAATGTAACTGTAACTGTGGTGCTATGACAGACACCCCCAGGTATTCCATTCCGCTGCAAGTCAGGTAAATTGGGGGTGTGACAGTGCCCCTTCTTATGACAATTGTAGCACTCCACCTTCTTTTTGTCAAAACCTACTGTTTCATTGCCACTGATGTTGATTTTTCTTCCAGTCTTCTTCCAAAACTTCTTTGTTCTCAAGCTTAGTAATGCTACTTGCCATTTAATGTACATCTCCTCCATATCATCTTCATCAATTTGATCCAGATCCTCATGATTGAGAATTGAACCACCCACTTGACTTGATATAAAGGCATAAAAGGTAGTATCACTAAGCCCTGCAATCTGTTTCTTTGAGCTACCAGTGGAAACACTTCCACTACCAATGGAAACAACAATGTTAGCACAGTCATCATCACTATCACTTTCTTCATCTGAACTGTCATCAAGAGATGATGATATAAGTGCTACACTTCCTGAACTAGAACTTATTTTGCCAGCTTTCTTCAGTCTTTGTTCAATAACTTTGAAGTTATTGTACAAATCATTAAGTTTCATGGTCTCCAACTCTGGCTTATCTTCCCACACAGCAACATTTCTTCCAAACTCAGAGGGTAAGCTTCTTAAGAACTTTAGATTGAGGTCTTCTCTTTCCACCTCAATTCCAAAAACAATGAGTCGAGAAACAATCTTTGTAGCCTTATGAAAATGCTATCAAGAGATTCATTACTTGATGAACCAAAATTTTCATAAGTTTGCTTCAGCAGAGTCTTTTGAGTCTTCTTGGTAGAATCATTACCACCAAAAACTTCACAGATCTCATCAAAGAGAGTCTTTGCAGTCTTGAACTTGCTGAATGCTACAACTTGATCTCTTGGAAGTGTCATCAGCAACAAACCTCTGGCCTTCAAATCATTCTTTAGTTGAAGTCTTTCATCATTAGTAAAAGGTCCAGTTTTGACCTTAATTACTTCCTTGCCACCAACCATCTCTGAAGTAGAACCTGGTTTGAAAGAATTTCCAACCATGATGATCTCCCAAAGTGTGTAATCTTGGACCATAAAGAATTGTTCTATCATTAGCCTCCACATCTCAAAGTCATTCAACTTAAGCTTTGGAAGCTTAGCAGCAATGTTTGAGTTACTGGTTTCTGTCTCCATTGAATCTTCTGAGTGAACTTGAGTCTTCTAAATCAAAGTATCAAAGCCTGGCTCTGATACCACTTGATGGATCTAAACACCTTGAACTTGTGTTAGATTGATACTTTGAATTATATCACTAAGTATGCGGAATCTACTTAGTAACACTTAGAAGTTTGATTGTGAGTAAGACAGTTGTATATGAACAATATATGTAAACAAACTATTAGCTCCAATATTATTAATGATAATAATACGAGTGATCTTAATATCACTAGGGTTACACCTTGAAGCTCTAGAAACGTATATTTGAACTTATAACCTAGGATCTCCTTTTATAGCACAAGGAGTCCTCTTCTACAAGATAAGTATAAAGCTAATAGAATAAGATATACACAAGATCTATTCTATATTTATCTAGACACGTTTCCTAACAGTTATCTAATAAGCAGTGGTAATATATTGTTCTTGCAGTGGTAATGAGTTTCCACTGCAAGTACAATCTTCTGCAGTTGTAACATCTTCATTATCCGTGGTAACTGTTAGTATAATTCCCAACAATAAATATTTTATATATATTTGTAAATCATTTTTGGTAATGCTATATTAAACTACTAAGATATGATTTCAAATTTCCAACCAAAAAGGGCAAATTTTATCCCGAAAAACTTTTCCAACGTTCAGGAGGGCGGCCCCCTTAATCATTAAGGGGACCGCCCCCTAATTAAGGGGACCGCCACGCTCCAGAATAGTATTTTCTGGCCATATAAATATTGGATCATTTCACATATTTTTCTCACCTTTTTGCACTATAAACTTTCTGATCCAACCTCCATTTCTAGATCTAAAATCCTTTGATCATATAATTCATAAGTCTTTGTTTCCAAGTGATCCAAAGCTTCATCCACTCAAGTGCAAGAAGAAGAACACTCCTCTACATCCATCTAATTGTAGTAGTGTTGTGAATAGCTAGTTTCATATTGTAGTAGTGTTCGATATTTGTAAAAGTGTTGTGTGAATTTGTTGATTGTTGAAACTAGGTGTGTTGTAAAGTAGTTTAGAAGTTGTGACTTAGTTGTGCATAGAAGAAGGTGTGAAGTTGACAAGGTGTGAAGAAGGTGTGAAGTCTTGAAGAAGTTGTGAAGGTGTGAAGAAGGTGTGAAGCCTTTGAAGAAGTTGTGCGATTGGTTCTAGCTACGATTAGAACTCGACATTTAGCTTAGTGTCGTTAACTCGTGTAAGCCAAGGTGTGTAAGGTTTCTCCACCATAAGGAGTTTGTTGACATAATGAAGAAAATTCTCGAGTGTGGTACTCGGGGAGTGGAGTAGGGCAAGGAAGGTGTCCTTGTAGCCGAACAACTATAAATTCGCGTGTTGTGGTTTAATCTTTCTAACTCTATCTTTTCTTCATTACATTTCAATACTTTCATTATTAGATTAGAATTGCTTATATTGGTTGTGTAACACCCCCAAAATACCGCAGCGGAAGACTGTGTCATAGGGGTGCTACTTCATAATACAAAGAACAAGGTATAGAAAACGAACTCTAAATGAGACGTTTTGAAAAGTGACCATTCGATTAATAAATTCCGAAATACAAACTTGAGTTCCATAATACAATACATAAGAGTTTTAAGACAAATCGAATGGTAAAGATAAAAGCATAAGTCTTCAAAACATGCCAAGCGACTCTATGCTCCATGCAACAGCTATCACCTTATAGACCTGAGATAAACATGCTAAAGTGTCAACACAATGGTTGGTGAGTTCATAGAGTTTGTCTTAAAATAGTTGAAAATCCTTAAAAAAATGTTCACACAGCAAAGGCATTGAGAATCCACTCAGTTGCAGGTTCCGTCATAAGAGACTTGCAACCTGTGTGTTCACAACCCACTGCTATAATATAGTATGATTAAAGACATGTATAAGTTCATCAAAACAGTTTAGCAATTAGTCGTGAGTCTACACTTCATCTCCGAAGACCTCACGTTTATGATGTATCCAACATTCGCAAATGTTAGGATGTATCAATAGCCTCAATGGTCATCCAACAACTTAATGTGGAGCCACCGGAAGTCTCAATGGTCATCCAGCAACTTAATCTGGAGCCACTGGCAGTAACATAATCAAGTATAACGCAGTTAAGTATAACATAATCATGTATGTATGAAATCAAGTATAATGCGATCAAGTATAAGACAATCAAGTATAGAACAATCAAGTATAATGCGATCAAGTATTTGTACAAGTAAGCAAGTAGTTGTGCATGTATCCCCCCCAAAGAGTTGAAACAAATATGAAAAAGTAGGGGCTATGACTCACCTTAAGCTTAAGTGATGTGAAATCAAAGTGGTAGTCGAATCGTGAAAGTCTCTAAGAGCAGCCTATAATAGAACGTTGCGACTTAGGTTTGGGGTAATGTCTAAGAATACGAAGAATTGCCCATATATGTCTTGCATAATGTTCATGATGTAGCATTTAGTATATAGCGTAAATCTTTGAATATAATGGTTTATGAAACATGTATAAGTTGTATATCTCTTACTTCCGTTCGGGCCGACATAATTCAGAAGTCATGGAGTAAACGTTCGAGGAGCCAGGACACTTTAACTCGTAAATCCACAACTCATCTCGACGGCTTACTCAATGAACTCCTCACATGAAGCTCCCTACTATTGTAGTATTTGATAACAAATGTATAAGTTTTGATCCGAAAAGTTATATGTCCAATATTTGAATAAACTTAGAAAAGTCTATTTGTACATGAAGATTGTTATTAGGGTAAGTTTATTATAACTTGTATCTCATGGTTCTTTAGGTGGAGTAGATCCAAATTGTTTGTTCAAGTTATCGTCAACTCCTTGTTTCATGTTTTCGCCTAAGTATGTTTATATGGTCATTTAGTCATGGCTTCGCCGTGACCTTGGTCATTTTTCCATGGTCTTGAGACTCAACCTTAGCTTTAGCCATGGTTGTGGTCTCGGCTTTAGGTCATTAGACCTCTTGGTCTTAGTAAATCATAACTATAATATAGTGACTTTGGTCTAAAATGGGCTGTTAAGATTTTGAAGAAAATTATCACTCGGAAAGCATTTTCAGGTCTCGAGCTTCTTTGTTCCTGAACGAAAACGTCGTTCCGGACAACTTTCGTGTTTTAACTTTTTGATGAATCGGAGCAGAAGAGTGACTTTCAAAAGCTAAATTTGATCAGAATGCTATTTAGGCAGTTTTGCCGTTTTGGTTTCGCTAACTTCTTATGGCCATAACTTTTGACTCGGGTACTCGTTTTGGGTGATTCAAATTGCTATGTTTTCCTTTTTAAGTCCTCTTTAACATTAAGTAAGTGTCAAATATCAAAGTTATACTATTTTGGTCGTGGTTCTCCATAAAAATCACTAGTTTGCTTGTTTACTTGTCATAAGTTAACATATGTATACCAATACTTGTTTTATCCATTTTTAAACATCATGAACACAATAACAAGAACATATATAGCATGAAAGGAACACAAAGAGCATGTAAATGATAATTAATCAAGAAAGTATGTTAGGGTTTGCTTACAACTTTTGGCCTTAATGAAAAGGGAAACTAGGACAAGAACTAGGACTTTGATTGAATAAGCTTTCTTCCCTTTGCAACCTATGATAAACCGAGGTTATTTGAAGATTATAACGACGCCTTCTTGAAGTCCAAAGCTATTTGAAGATTATAACGACGTCTTTTTGGAGACTTTAAAGTTATAACAACTTTTCTTAGAAAATTTCCAAGAATAAAGATCAAACACTAGTTTTCTTTCAAAAACTAGTTAACTTTCTTACAAAATATAAGAAAAGTGTCTTAGGTTTTAGGACTTGAAGGTTATAAGAAGGTGTGGTGCAAGTTTTCTATGTGTTATTAGTTGGCTATTTATAGGATGAGAAAAATAGTTAACCATATATTGGGTTAGAATTTAACTATGGTTAGTTTAGACACTTGTAAACATCCTAGAGATCAATGGTCAAGATCAAGCCACAAAATGGTGACTCCTACCCCCCTAAGTCGGTTTCATGGAGATAAGATGACTAGATGATGAGTCTTGGTGTTATCTTGCTTAGTTTGTGCATTTTGACTCCGTAAAAAGCTAACCGTAAATGATTAAGCCTCAAAACGTAAAACCGGGTATCGTAAAAATATGAAACTTGAAAGTATTGTTAAACATGTCAATATAGTCCATAATAAAATATAAAATGAGTGGTAGGATCTATCGGGTGCTAAAACCCTGCTAAAAACTGGAAACACGGGTCTAAAACGCGTAATACGTAAAATGTACGAATATTGCGTAAAATTGAGAAAAGTAAAATGTTACTTTTCTAATGTGATAAAAATGATTTAAAATGACTTAAAATGTCTAGACTGGGCTTAGTCTAGTGTCGGTTGGTATTAAATGTCTTTTAGACATCAAACCGTAAGCCTAAAAATCACGAAATGACTTATAACATCAAGGGATGATTTTTTGGTCAATGGAGGAGGGAAAGAATATGTTGACTTTTTCTAATAAGTTGAAAACTCAAATCTTCTTAGAAACGCGTTTTATGGTCTAACGGTTAATCGCCCATACGGTTAAGCGTGCTCATGTGAGAATAGTACTGGCTTGGGTGACCTGCCGGGAAGTTTTGGTCATGTTTTTCTCAGTCACGATTAATTCTCAAATAAATCATGAGTGTGTCAAACATTTTTCTGATGCGGGGTCACTTAACGTGGTCGAGTTTCGTTGTACGTAGAATTTCTGAATGACGTTTTACCCTAAAACGTGTAATTCCTTAATAACTTTCACGAAAATGATCTGACGAATGTAAAACATTTAATTTGCCATGGAAATGATTTATCACTCGAGAATATCAAATAAAAATCAACTTTCGGGAAAGTTTCAGGAAAAATGAATAGTAAAAGTGAATAGTGAAATTTTCCGGGAATGGTAATTAACCTGAAATTGCGAATTGTTACAGTCTCTACCCCTTCAGGAAACTTCGTCCCGAAGTTTAGTGTGTCTAGGTCTCTTATCTTAATAGCGGCATAATAAAGCTAGATTTTGAACTAGAATAGAATAATATGGTAGGATAAGGTACGTACCCGTTACGCATTGCGGGCTTCCTTAGCACCCAAATAGTATGCTCGACCCCGAGGTGGACTAACATTGTATCCACGGTTTGGGTTATTTTCTTCAAGCATAACAGCTAAAGTTGGGTTGTCCAGCACTTGTCCCTGTGCCCTATTTAACTTAGGACAAGTATCTCGGAAGTGGTTTGGGCTGTTGCACTCAAAGCATGTCTTTTGGTTGTTTCTTATATTGCCCGCATTCACCGGTGTTACTTGCCTTGCTGTTGCTTTACATTGATTTGTAAAATGGCTCTTTTGATTGCAATTAGTACACATTCGACACGGCTCAGACCTCTGATGATGATAAGCACATTTATTACACTTAGGATGTGGACCTTCATACTTTCCTTGATCATAAACTGTTGCCGCAAATCCTCTTACACTCTTATTATCAACCATTGTACCCTTTTGCTCGCTTGATTCACCTGCTCCCTTCCTTTTATCACTAATCTTCAAAGTTCCATTCCTAACCATCTCATCTGTTAGGGTCCCTGCTCTTAATATTGCACTCTGAATTGTGGGAGGTTCGGTTGTTTTCACCATCCCACGAATCTCGGGAACAAGGCCATAGATATACCTCTGAATCCTCTTGGATTCAGGGGTAACCAGATGAGGAACTAGTTTAGCTAGTTCATGAAACCGATCTGTGTAGGTTGCATGACCAGCCCCTACCATAGAGTGATGCCAAAACTCGTCCTCTAGTTTTTGCATTTCATTAACCGGGCAGTACTCTTCCTTCAGTAGTCCCTTAAAGTCGTCCCATGTCATGCCTACAGCTGCTTCTCTAGTCCTTGCTTGAATCTGCATGTTCCACCATGTCAATGCCTTTTCTGATAGCAAGCATGCAGAATATTTCACTCTCTGGTGGATTGCACAGTTACTGATATCAATCACTGACTCCATCTTCTCGACCCATCGTGTATATGCCAATGCACCTCCTTTACCGTTAAACTCAATTGGTTTGCATGACGTAAATTCCTTATACGTACATCCAGTCCTATGGTTGTTGTTGTTGTTGTTGTGGTTGTTGTTGTTATTCCTTCCTCCATCATTTGTAGCGTCATTTATGCTTCCGTGGTTTCCCAAATTGTTCATGTGATTGCCAACTTGTGTGACTATAGTGGGTAGTAGGTTTTGTAGTTGTTGGGCAATAATGGTGGAGACATCTGGATTTTCACCATCGTTACTAGGGTTACTAGTGTCGTGAGCATCTCCTCTACCTCCACGTCCACCAGTTCTTCCACTATCATTACTAGGGTTACTAGTGTCGTGAGCAGCTCCTCTACCTCCACGACCACCAGTTCTTCCACCTCTTGGTGTTGCACCACCTCGGCTAGTGCTACGAGTTACTCTCTTTGGTGCCATTATATCTACAAGGAGGGATATTTTGTCGACGTCAGATATGAGGTGATATTCCTGGACTACTTAGTCTTAAATCTTGTCAATTTTGAGTCAATCGTTGATTAATGTGAGCATGGTCACATATGTCTACGTGAGTCGCGACGCATTTATAATTATGTTGGCCACCATAATTATAATTGCTTCCTTTCACACGTATACATATTTTCCAGGCACACCTAAATCAACAATTGGTACTACATAATGGGGTAGACTTTCTATCATCTGCTCTTAAGTTGTGAAAGGGTAACGTAGTCTGGGTATCTAGAGATATGACGAAATGGACTAGCCACGCTTGTAGAAAGGTTTGAGTGTCGTACTAGGACATATGAACCACTTCTAGGTATTAGAATCATATAAAGTAAGTATAAGGCAAATCATCAAATCTCTACAGGAAACTAATAACCTTTATTTAACTTAATCTTATGTCTTATCAAACAAGAACTGTCACAAGATTAAGTTAATTAAACAATTATTACTTAGCTCTAAATTTTTGATGACTTGACTATTGTCTGGGGTTTCTTCTAAACAAACAATTAGCAATAAGCATAGGCGCATGAAGTGTGTGTAAGGCAAAATAAAGAGAATGGTCCTAACGTATATAGCAGTTATAGTCTAGGCACTCAATGCAACCTAGTTCTCTATAACCAAGGCTCTGATACCAATCTGTAACACCCCCAAAATACCGCAGCGGAAGACTGTGTCATAGGGGTGCTACTTCATAATACAAAGAACAAGGTATAGAAAACGAACTCTAAATGAGACGTTTTGAAAAGTGACCATTCGATTAATAAATTCCGAAATACAAACTTGAGTTCCATAATACAATACATAAGAGTTTTAAGACAAATCGAATGGTAAAGATAAAAGCATAAGTCTTCAAAACATGCCAAGCGACTCTATGCTCCATGCAACAACTATCACCTTATAGACCTGAGATAAACATGCTAAAGTGTCAACACAATGGTTGGTGAGTTCATAGAGTTTGTCTTAAAATAGTTGAAAATCCTTAAAAAAATGTTCACACAGCAAAGGCATTGAGAATCCACTCAGTTGCAGGTTCCGTCATAAGAGACTTGCAACCTGTGTGTTCACAACCCACTGCTATAATATAGTATGATTAAAGACATGTATAAGTTCATCAAAACAGTTTAGCAATTAGTCGTGAGTCTACACTTCATCTCCGAAGACCTCACGTTTATGATGTATCCAACATTCGCAAATGTTAGGATGTATCAATAGCCTCAATGGTCATCCAACAACTTAATGTGGAGCCACCGGAAGTCTCAATGGTCATCCAGCAACTTAATCTGGAGCCACTGGCAGTAACATAATCAAGTACAACGCAGTTAAGTATAACATAATCATGTATGTATGAAATCAAGTATAATGCGATCAAGTATAAGACAATCAAGTATAGAACAATCAAGTATAATGCGATCAAGTATTTGTACAAGTAAGCAAGTAGTTGTGCATGTATCCCCCCCAAAGAGTTGAAACAAATATGAAAAAGTAGGGGCTATGACTCACCTTAAGCTTAAGTGATGTGAAATCAAAGTGGTAGTCGAATCGTGAAAGTCTCTAAGAGCAACCTATAATAGAACGTTGCGACTTAGGTTTGGAGTAATGTCTAAGAATACGAAGAATTGCCCATATATGTCTTGCATAATGTTCATGATGTAGCATTTAGTATATAGCGTAAATCTTTGAATATAATGGTTTATGAAACATGTATAAGTTGTATATCTCTTACTTCCGTTCGGGCCGACATAATTCAGAAGTCATGGAGTAAACGTTCGAGGAGCCAGGACACTTTAACTCGTAAATCCACAACTCATCTCGACGGCTTACTCAATGAACTCCTCACATGAGGCTCCCTACTATTGTAGTATTTGATAACAAATGTATAAGTTTTGATCCGAAAAGTTATATGTCCAATATTTGAATAAACTTAGAAAAGTCTATTTGTACATGAAGATTGTTATTAGGGTAAGTTTATTATAACTTGTATCTCATGGTTCTTTAGGTGGAGTAGATCCAAATTGTTTGTTCAAGTTATCGTCAACTCCTTGTTTCATGTTTTCGCCTAAGTATGTTTATATGGTCATTTAGTCATGGCTTCGCCGTGACCTTGGTCATTTTTCCATGGTCTTGAGACTCAACCTTAGCTTTAGCCATGGTTGTGGTCTCGGCTTTAGGTCATTAGACCTCTTGGTTTTAGTAAATCATAACTATAATATAGTGACTTTGGTCTAAAATGGGCTGTTAAGATTTTGAAGAAAATTATCACTCGGAAAGCATTTTCAGGTCTCGAGCTTCTTTGTTCCTGAACGAAAACGTCGTTCCGGACAACTTTCGTGTTTTAACTTTTTGATGAATCGGAGCAGAAGAGTGACTTTCAAAAGCTAAATTTGATCAGAATGCTATTTAGGCAGTTTTGCCGTTTTGGTTTCGCTAACTTCTTATGGCCATAACTTTTGACTCGGGTACTCGTTTTGGGTGATTCAAATTGCTATGTTTTCCTTTTTAAGTCCTCTTTAACATTAAGTAAGTGTCAAATATCAAAGTTATACTATTTTGGTCGTGGTTCTCCATAAAAATCACTAGTTTGCTTGTTTACTTGTCATAAGTTAACATATGTATACCAATACTTGTTTTATCCATTTTTAAACATCATGAACACAATAACAAGAACATATATAGCATGAAAGGAACACAAAGAGCATGTAAATGATAATTAATCAAGAATGTATGTTAGGGTTTGCTTACAACTTTTGGCCTTAATGAAAAGGGAAACTAGGACAAGAACTAGGACTTTGATTGAATAAGCTTTCTTCCCTTTGCAACCTATGATAAACCGAGGTTATTTGAAGATTATAACGACGACTTCTTGAAGTCCAAAGCTATTTGAAGATTATAACGACGTCTTTTTGGAGACTTTAAAGTTATAACAACTTTTCTTAGAAAATTTCCAAGAATAAAGATCAAACACTAGTTTTCTTTCAAAAACTAGTTAACTTTCTTACAAAATATAAGAAAAGTGCCTTAGGTTTTAGGACTTGAAGGTTATAAGAAGGTGTGGTGCAAGTTTTCTATGTGTTATTAGTTGGCTATTTATAGGATGAGAAAAATAGTTAACCATATATTGGGTTAGAATTTAACTATGGTTAGTTTAGACACTTGTAAACATCCTAGAGATCAATGGTCAAGATCAAGCCACAAAATGGTGACTCCTACCCCCCTAAGTCGGTTTCATGGAGATAAGATGACTAGATGATGAGTCTTGGTGTTATCTTGCTTAGTTTGTGCATTTTGACTCCGTAAAAAGCTAACCGTAAATGATTAAGCCTCAAAACGTAAAACCGGGTATCGTAAAAATATGAAACTTGAAAGTATTGTTAAACATGTCAATATAGTCCATAATAAAATATAAAATGAGTGGTAGGATCTATCGGGTGCTAAAACCCTGCTAAAAACTGGAAACACGGGTCTAAAACGCGTAATACGTAAAATGTACGAATATTGCGTAAAATTGAGAAAAGTAAAATGTTACTTTTCTAATGTGATAAAAATGATTTAAAATGACTTAAAATGTCTAGACTGGGCTTAGTCTAGTGTCGGTTGGTATTAAATGTCTTTTAGACATCAAACCGTAAGCCTAAAAATCACGAAATGACTTATAACATCAAGGGATGATTTTTTGGTCAATGGAGGAGGGAAAGAATATGTTGACTTTTTCTAATAAGTTGAAAACTCAAATCTTCTTAGAAACGCGTTTTGTGGTCTAACGGTTAATCGCCCATACGGTTAAGCGTGCTCATGTGAGAATAGTACTGGCTTGGGTGACCTGCCGGGAAGTTTTGGTCATGTTTTTCTCAGTCACGATTAATTCTCAAATAAATCATGAGTGTGTCAAACATTTTTCTGATGCGGGGTCACTTAACGTGGTCGAGTTTCGTTGTACGTAGAATTTCTGAATGACGTTTTACCCTAAAACGTGTAATTCCTTAATAACTTTCACGAAAATGATCTGACGAATGTAAAACATTTAATTTGCCATGGAAATGATTTATCACTCGAGAATATCAAATAAAAATCAACTTTCGGGAAAGTTTCAGGAAAAATGAATAGTAAAAGTGAATAGTGAAATTTTCCGGGAATGGTAATTAACCTGAAATTGCGAATTGTTACAGGTTGTCACTTGAATTCACTTGAGATCGAATCGAAAGTTTTTAATAAGCTACAAATTTTTTTGGTAATATATTTAAAAGGACATAAAACTATTCAACCTCCCTTCTAGTTTTCCACACATACGATAGAGTACGACAATTAATCACTCTTACTCCACCTTTCCCACATAAAAGTATACCGCATCCTACGCCATACTCTGAAACAACAAATCAAAGTACACCACTAGCTACCTTAGAAACCATTCGCCACAAGAAACCCTATCTTTTCACCGACGTCGCTTCAATGCCCGACATCAATTGAACTTCGGCACGAAGTTCCCTTAAGGGGTAGAGACTGTAACAATTCGCATTTTCAGGATAATTTCTATTCCCGAAAATTTCACTATTCATTTTTACTATTCATTTTTTGAAATTTAATTTTTATTTCATATTCTCGTGGGATAAATCATTTTCATGGCAAAATAAAAGTTTGACACTCATCAGATCATTTTCGCCAAAGTTATTAAGGAAATACACGTTTAGGTTAAAACGTCATTCAAAAATCCTACGCACAACGAAACTCAACCGTGTCAATTTTCCCCACATCACATAAATGTTTGATACACTCATGATTAATTAGAGAATTTATCATGACTAAGAAAAATGTTACCAAATAGACCCTGGACCGTGAGAAACAGAAAGTTACGTTGTTAAGCACTTTTACTTGTCCGTAACCTTAGCCTATACCTGCACCACGTTTCCAAGAAGATTTGAGTTTTCACATTTTTTGAAAAGTCAACATATTTTTCCCTCCTCCTATGACCAAAAATCATTCCTTGATTTTTTAAATCATTCCTTGATTTTTAGGCTTACGGTTTTATGTCTAAAAGACATTAAATATCAACCGACACTAGACTGAGCCCAGTCTAGACATTATAAGTCATTTTAAATCATTATTATCCTTTTAGAAAAGTAACATTTTACTTTTCTCAATTTTACGCAATATTCGTACGTTTTACGTATTACGCGTTTTAGACCAGTGTTTCTAGTTTTAGCAGGGTTTGAGCACCCCAATGGAACCTACCACTCATTTTATATTTTATTATGGGGTATATTGACAAGTTTAGTCATTCTTTCAAGTTTCACATTTTTACGATACCCGGTTTTACGTTTTGTGACTTAACAACTTACGGTTAGCAATTTACGGAGTCAAAACTAACTCCATAAGTAGGATAATACCAAGTTTAGGTATCTAGTCACCCTATACTATTCATGAACCGCCTATATGGGGGGGGGGGAAATCACCCTTGTGTGTCATGATCTCATGCCTTAAGCCCTAGGTTCCATACATGTGTAAAACTTGCTAAGAAAGCTTCCTAAATATCCTAAATACTTGCACCACCTCATTGCACCTTCCTAGCACCTCCTCAACTCACTATAAAAGCCCTCCCCATCCCTCCTAGTCGTTCACAACACAAACAAACCCATACACTCTTCATTTGATTTCTAACTTCAAGTATTTCAAATAGTTTCAAGCTCCAAGTGAACTCCATATTTTTACACTTGCAAGTTTATGTGATTCTCTTGAGTTTAGATTCACTCAAGTCACCTAAACCCTCATCACAAATCCTTCAAGAATACAAGAGTAGAAGGATTGCTAAACTGAAGAGAAGCTTGTCAATCAAAGTCCTATCCTTACTAGCTACTTCCTTTCTTAGAAAGCCCAAAGTTGTAAGGAAACCCTAGTATACTTTCTTGCTAAATATCATTTTCATGCTATTTATACTTCATTCACACTATATATGGTCTTGTTATTATGTTCATGATGTATAAAATTGGTAAAACAAGTTATGGTAAACATATGTTAACTTATATTAAGAAACAAGAAGAACTAGTGACATTCATGGAGTAATCTGATCAAAATAGTATAAATCATGATATTGGATAATTACATATTCTAGTAGAGGACTTAACAAGGAAAACATTGCAATTTGAATCACCTAAAACGAGTACACGAGTCAAAAGTTATGGCCTAAAGAAGTTAGCGAAACTTAACGGCAAAACTGCCTAAAAACTTTCTGTGACAGAACACTAGACACGCAAAAAGAGGCCTTTCTGGTCCATTTCATCAAAAAATTAAAAAACAAAAGTTGTCCGGAATGATGTTCTCGTTAAAAACTTAGTAGCAAATATCCAGAAAACCAATAATGAATGATCTTTTCTTTAATTTCTTAACAGCTATTTTGAAATACCCAAGTGACTATATAATAGTTATGGTTAGTTATAACCAAGAGGTCTAATGACCTAAAGCCAAGCCACAACTATGGCTAAGGCCAAGGTTGAGTCTCAAGCCCATGGTAACAACGACCAAGGTCACGGCAAAGCCATGGCTAAAGACCATATAAACTTACCAAGGCGATAACAGGAACTAAAGAGTTAATGGTAACATAAACATCCAATTTGGATCTACTCCATCAAAATAACCATGAGACTTCACAAGTAATATTCATACTAGACTTAAGAAACATTGTAATAACAATCTTCATTCAAAAGTAAACTTTCCTAAGTTTATTCAAGTATTTGGACATGTAACTTTTCGGATCAAAAACTTATATATTTTTATCAAACACTACAATAGTAGGGAGCTTCATGTGAGGAGTTCATATGGGTAAACCGTCGAGATGAGTTGTGGATTTACGAATTGAAGTGTCCTGGCTCCTCAAACGTTTACTACATGACTTCTAAATTATGTCGACCCGAACAGTAGTAAGCGATATACAAACTATACATGTTCATGCACAATTTTTATTCAAAGACTTACACTATACTAAGTACTACATCATGGACTAAATGCAAGACATATATAGGCAATTCTTCATATTCTTTACTCAAATCCTAAGTCACAACATCCTATTGTAGGTTGCTCGTAGAAACCTTCACGATTCGACCATTACATTCACTACTTGCTACATAACTTAAGGTGAGTTCATAGCCCCACTTTCCATTACTTAATTGTTTTACAAACCCTTGGGGGAATACATGCTATTTTAACCGAACACAATGCTTGCAAATTATATACTATCTGATTGTTTTATTATCACTAAGTACCATCCTTGCCAATCCAAGATCCCTTATTATGAACCATTTAATCACTAGTAAATAGGCCTATTGGGATTGACGAATCCCATTTGTATTGACTAAGTTCAAACAAATGCATTAATATTTAAAACATGGGTATGACGGCAAAGTACCTACCAGGATAACTCCGCCAATTGATATTGGTACACGTTAACATTTTGGTGTAATAAGCTTAGTGAATAATAATAACTGTTTTGATTTCCAACCATTGGTATGAGTCTATAGCTCACACTACCAACATATTATGTTCAACCATTAAACAAACTCTATGAATATCACTCAACCTTTGTGTTGACCTCTTAAGCATGTATTTCAGGTTCATGATGATCAAGGATGGCACGGAAAGGCATGGATATTCAAGAGGGCTATAAATTTTATTATCATTCGAAAACTCATCTAATGTAATTTGTAAACATGGAACCATCTGGGACCTCATTTTGTAATCTCTGATATTTATATAATTTAAATGATAAATCTTTTAAAACGACTCAATTAGAGTTCATTTTCTATTATTGTGACTATTGTGCCATCGAGTAACACCTAGTTTGAATGCCGCTGCATCATTGAATTGGGGTGTTACAGGTATATGGGAGCTATTGGTGCTCGTACCCGCTTCCGGACATAGTGGATCATAGTAGGGCCTCCCTGGTTGGATTGTCCAATTGGTTCCGGCTCATAGGGCTGAAGAGGTCGAACTTCTCTACGTCGACGAACTGACGCAGGTTGGGGAGGTGGTTGCAATGGCGAGGGTAGGTTAGCAGACTCCAAGTCCGAATCTGAAAAATGATGGAGGGTCAGAATGACGGGTGTAATCACTGGAGTGGAGGCGACTTCACCCTCCTCGAAGGGTTCAGTTTCTCCAGATGTAGCCATTGGTGATGTGGGGTTCGGGTCCACCAGTGATGCTGGTACAATAGTGGGGGATGTGGCCCCCTCGGTCTTTGAGTCAAGTGGTGGAACAATAGGATGGGAATCTGAAGACATGGTACTGTAATAACCCAGGAAGTATTACCATGAGTATAAGTTATTAGTATTATACTGTTCAATAGATCACGATATCAAATAATTATTCATCAACTGCTAGCAATATGCAACAAAAAATGTTAGTGAAATGTAGGCACGGAGGGCACTAGGTATCAAGGTTTAAAATGGTCCGTTTTTAGAGAATAATTATAGACCAATGTTTTGAAAATACACTTGGTTCTCTATAATTATGGCTATGATACCAATCTGTAACACCCCCAAAAATTCAACAAGAAGCGGAATACTTAATTGGGGTATTACTTCTCGGATCATAGTCATAAAGATAGAAAATGACCGAAAAGAGACGTTTTTAAAACAGTCTGATTATCGTTCAATACTTAGCATAATAAGTTTCAAAAGAAGTTCCACGACAAATTTAAAGTTACACATATAAAACAGTTTACGTTTAAACGCGAATGATAATCTTATTAAACATGGTTCATAAAGATGGGTCCTTTGCCAACTCCGTGCCCGATTTGCCTTCATTAATTACCTGAGATAAACATGTTAAAAGTCAACACAAAGGTTAAGTGAATCCACAGTGTTTAAGTTATAATAGTTGAACACAAGTTTCAAGTAGTTAACTGTATAGAAATACAATTAAAGTAAAAACATCAATACCGCAATATTGAAAATGTATATTGCCTTAAGCCTCATGACACGCAAACCTTAACTGGTGACATCATTTAATAATGACGTTAAGTACTACATCATAGAGATAATGTTAGTACAAATGCCCTCGTGCAGGAGGTTGCCGTCCTCATGTTTAATTCAAATATAGTGCATTTGGCTGCTTATCCAGCAACTCAAATGGGGTGTCAACTGCCAATAGATCTATTCACTAAATTCGCGTTCACTCGCAAGTGATTAATGGTTCATGATATGAGGGACTTTCGATGGCAATAGTAGGTAACTTAAGCAATAACAATCAGGATAGCATACATAAAATACTTGTGTTCATGTTTAGAGCATGTATCTCCCCACGGGATTTGAAAAACATGTAAAAGGTGGGACTATGAACTCACCTCGGTAGTACAGTGATACAGATATAGAAATAGCAAGTGTGGAAAGGAACGGCTCAGGATACGCGACCTGAATTAATATGGCAACCTTTAAATTAGACGGTTCATGATTTAAGGCTTTTATGTTCCAAAGGACAATGTTTTAAAAAGTATTCGTATCGTCGTTACTTGTGTGGCAAATACTTAAAGATGAAAAATATAGTTATATATTTATATAGCTTGTATGTGTGTAATTATTTCTCGACATTACATAGTTTATAATGGGGTCGTTAAATATTTGATTAAGTATTTATTTAGTGTAACATCGTAAAAATATATTTTAAAAATCTTATAAAAGTTTTTGGATGTCAAATGTTAAAGTTTAATTTTTAAAGGGTTAGAATGGTAAAACTTTACAAGTTCCAAATTTAATAAAGTTTTTAAGAAAGTTGTATAATATTGTGGGTTAAAATGTAAAAGATTTATATAAGTTTTGAACTTATAAAAACTTCTAAGTAAAATGATAACCATTTCAAAGTTGAGGGGCTGTTTCTGCCAAGTTACAAACCTGAAAAAATAGCAAATTAATAAAAACGCCAGGTGAAGGATTCGAACACATGACCTTGCGCTAAACAGCCTAACGCCCCAACCATTGAGCTAAGCTCTTCTTTGTGTTTAGTTACTGAATGGTGTAGTTATATAGTTTCTCATGGTTGTGTCATATTTTCCATAATCCTTTCAGTAGTATTGCATCACGCATGTACATGTTTGGCTGGTTATTTTCTTCCCTACTGATCTTGTCAACCTTTCATGTAAACCCAACAATGAGTTCCTTAGTCGTCAGCGGGGTGTCGAAGGGGACACAAGGTGACCCTCGACTTGGTTAGTCTCGAGACTCAAATTTTTACCCGAGACCCAAGACTTAGTCCATCCCTCATGTTTGTTTTTTATAAATTGTTTAAGGTGCGACATGCATGGTAAAAGGGTCGACTTATGAACCATGGCACTCGTTTACTTCTGTATAAAGGAATTTTGAATTGTAGTAATATATTTTGTTATATAGTTTTTGAACGTGCATGAAATGGTGTATAGCATTGTGTTTCTCATTTTGTATCAAAACTGATTTGCGAGCCTATGTTCACGTAAGCTTCTCATGTGTTCGATGTAGCTTCAAGAGTGGCAGTGAGCCAGGTGAAAAAGTAACAGATATTACGATAAGTTTTAGTCTCATGTTTTACTAGTGGTATGTCATGTGTACGTGTGTATAGGACTTGGGTTTTTCTCATGCAGGATACAAAAGCAAAAAGAAAGGTAGTACGAAATGAGTTTTTAAGTTGCATGTATGCCTACTGTTTCTTGTCAAGTTTCGAGAGCTTGTTGAGTGATGTTACTTGGGCATTTGTTAGTTCATTTAAGTAGCCACACAAGATCGCGATACGTTAAGATTGTTTCAAGTGAGTTCTATGATACGTATAATAATAGTAGCATATGTTACTTAGTTATAAAGTTGTAATGGAAGTAAATGAAGTGGTCATGAAATGTCATCGTACCAGGATTCGAGGGAGGAGACTTATTACGCCAAGACCTGATGGTGAGGAAATGGTGGTACGGTGAGAGTACAGGTGGAACGAGGAACAACACCAAACAGCTTCTATGCCTTTGACGCCTTCAAACTTGGTCACGTACTGGAGCAAAAAGCTCTAGAACTCAAAGACTAATCACAAGCTAGCCCTTTTGCCTCTCTCGTTATGGAGTTGTATCACAAATGTTTATTTGTTTTGTTTTTGGTTCCTGAAAATTGACGGAGAGTTGCATGGTATTTATGGCAAAAGGGATTGAACATGGACAAACTCTTGTATAGTATTAGTATGTAACAATTTAATTCTACCACTTGGTTTGGTCAATTATGCAGCAAATTTTCCGGGGGAAAGAATGAAAAGGACGAAGTGAATTAATAATGTGAAAAGACAATTTCAATTCATTCTACTGTAAGTTTCAAAGTGTCATGTATTATTTGAGATAGTTTTTGTAGTTATGTCCCATTGGTGGCTCAAGAATATAATGGAAAGAATTTGTATCTTTCTATTTGTATAGCTTGTGTATTAATAATATTTGTATGTCGGTAATACTTCAAAATAAATATAATGGTCTTGT
Organism: Artemisia argyi; assembly: GCA_030686995.1. Lineage (NCBI taxonomy): Eukaryota > Viridiplantae > Streptophyta > Magnoliopsida > Asterales > Asteraceae > Artemisia > Artemisia argyi. Next base: position 26,246 of record JARVZY010002517.1, read on the forward strand.
TTATAATGGTCTATTGGGTGGTCGAGCCTAAATAAATAAAGTGTCCGTTTGGTTTGTTAGTGAGCGGCTAAGGGATAAATTAATTAAAGTGTGTTGGGTTGAGCAACGAGACTCAATATATTCATAAATTAATTATTTGGGTTGGTAACTTATTGTGGCATGCGTATGAGCCCGTTCCAATTTAAATGTGAATAGCGTCACATAGGTATAGCTTGTATGTAAAAAAAAAATCTACTCATGAAAATGGTTAATCAACTTGAAATTGAATTTATTTCGTTACTTAATAATTGGGTAAATTACGAGGTATTGCAGATTTCTTTAGAGCTCATAACGGTTACTTGTAGTCCTTGCTCCCGCAAGATTGAAAACCCAAAAATAAAATAATTAGAATTACGTGTTTTCAAAAGTTGTCTAAATTTCCGCTCACTTTACGTGATGGCATAAACATTAAACGGGCCTTGGATCCTTTATTCTGAAACGCATTTAGGTCTTGGAACTCCCCATTTTGTAGTATGCCACATGAGGTTCACAAATAACACCATAAATAATAAATAAATGCCAAAAATAGCTGCGGTTTGACAAGCGGATCCTTGCATCCTTTGTTCTGAAAAGCGCTTAGGTCTGGGAGTTTCACCGTGAAGCTCCATATGCTTGAGGCAAAGTAAATTGAAATAAAGTCATAAGTACCAAAAATAACTACGGTTCGATAAGCGGATCCTTGGATCCTTTATTCTGAAAGGCGCTTAGGTCTGGGAGATTCACAGTGAAGCTCCGTATGTTTGAGGTACAAGTTATATAAATCCAAGAAAATAGGAAAAAAAATGAAAAAATGAAAAAAGAAAAGAAAATAAGAAATGATGAAAAGTGAAAAAAATGAAAAAATATAATAAATGTGGTGTGAATGTGTGAGCCTTTTGAGTTTGAATCTAAACGTTTTTTAAATCCGTCTAAATCTATTAGACTTTACACTTATCAGAACGAAAATGAGAAATCATTTCTTTAACAAAGTCTAGATACAATAAGACTTGGGAGCAGGAATTATAATTAGCATTTATGAGTAGCGTTAGCATCTTAATGACATTTTTGGCTATGATTTCGTTTTTATGCTTAGCTTGGGAACTCGTGAAAAATCAGGGACGATGAATTCTATCTGTATGGACACTTTTCTCTGAGCTGTGTTTCTTACTCTGTGACCCTAAACGTTATTGAAAAATGATGAAAGTCAAACATCCCGTCACATAATAAGTGTAAAAAGTACATAAATAGTAGTGTAGTAAATAAACCTGAAAAACGAAGCGTTCCTGGAAATAAATGATTTCGTATTCTCTTTTGAACATTTTGCTACTTCTTCAATGTTAGTAGAAAGAGTTATGAAAGTTATTTATCTCGGGGGGCGAGAAATGATCCCATTGCGTGAGGACACACAATACCTTAGTCTGGGGGATTTTTATATGTGCTTAATCACACATCTTTTTCTGGCCAAATTAAGACCAAAACAGACACAAACTAACCATAATTGCCAAAGATATTTTACTTTTGTGTTTCTGATCGTGCAGGAACGGGTATTTCAGAAATTGTCATTAATCAGGCCAAAAAGGATAAAAACGAGCACAAGTTTACAAAGTTGTCAATTTTAGTACCTCAAATTTGGAATTTGGCAAAAATGGCCCTTGTGCATTAGATTTTGGAAGAAACAGTCAACATAGGTCCTTGGGAATTCACAAGTTGTCAAGTTTGGTCCCTGAAGGAAAATTTGAAGAATTTGCAGTTTTGGCCCCTCAACTTAGAAACTTTGCAAATCTAGTCCTCGTAAATTCAAATTTTGGAAAATAATAAATCATGGTCCTTGGATTATTGAAACTTGGCAAAATTAACCCTTGTGATAACTTTGGAAACTTTCCAAAAATTACCCGCAAACTTTCGGATAAAATCACTTTTGGTCCTTGTGTTACATTTCTACAACCAAACGGATCCTTAAGTGTTATTACAATCCAAAATCCACCGACAAGCCTGATCCACTCCATCACCAGGCCCAACAACCTTACAGCCCAACCCTTTTAATACTTCCTCCTGTCAAAATAAGTCAAACGAGCACCTCTTCCCTCTCCCCAACTTGCGCCCTCCAATCTCATCCCTGCCACCACCTCTGTCACCCTATAACTGTCACTTTCCATCGCCCAAATCTACTATCCCCTACCTCTCACCTCAGCATTAAATGCCACCCCCCTAGTGATTTTCACAGAGCAATTTGCAATAAATAATTTTGGCGCCAAAATTAAAAGAAGGCCAAGATTAAGTTTAAGTGATCCAATGGCTCTGGTTATTGTTGGGATATGATCAAAGGGTCCCACAGAACCCTAATTATCACTTATAAGAAGAAAGCGAAGCAAAATGAAGTAGGAGTAGTTGTAGTGTAGAATAGAAAGTCGTATTTAGTGTAAACTCATTTTCTAGTTGTATTTTTAGTTTAAAAATATTGTAATCAGCTTTACTAGTGTAATCTAGACTTTCTTTAATCTCAATTTAAAGTTGCTTTGGTAATATTTAGAAATTGCACTTTTGCCTTGAAATCTCATTTTAGTTTTAAATGTGTTTAAAGCTGTTAATTCTTGGTTGTTTAAGCTCACATAAGTTAATAAGAAGCTTTTATAAGCTTCCTAATCATTTTAGTTTGTTCTAAATTAGTTTCACTAAAATTACTCAAAAATACAAGAAAATAGTTTGAAAATTAAAAATCAGTTGAGATGAAGACTGAAGCATAGAGCATGGTAAATTTTGGATTGACATGGGTTTAGAAGCCTCAGGGGAGGTGTGGGAGGTGTTTATTGTCCTTGGCATACCATTTCTCAGTTTGAATCACTTGTGAGCTCAGTTTCCCAATTTTTTGTTTTTTACTGTGTAATAGCTTATTACCTGCTTATCTATAAGTTTTTATGCTTCTTGGGCTTATTTGAATTATATTATTGCTTCATATTAGATATTTGTTCAGTAGAGCTCATTAAATTGACCTCTCACTTGTTCACTGTCAAATTATGATCAAATGGACTCATGAATGTTATTGGTTATTACATGTGTTTTTGTGCTCATACTAGCTTATTTTATGATATTGTAATCATGGGAATCAGTTTCATGCTCTAAATAAGTATTTTGTTTGAATAATCACAATATCAGATTCTATTAGGGGTGTTTGGTTCAAACCTTGTATCTGTGTTTAAGACTGTTTGAGTTGTTGTTTTTGGGTTTCACATGTCACTTTAGGCTCACTTAGGTCAGAGAAAACATAAAAACCACAGGTTCTTTGTGAAAAAGTCAAATCTCATCTTTAAATGCTACACAGGTTCACTGTTAAGGAATTTGAGATTCAACATCACTCATTTTAGCTCACAAGTTGTTAAACTAGCTTAATTTAGTTTTACTTTAACTTATTTCATCATTTTCAGTAACTAGGAGTAGATTAAATCTCATAAAAGTCAAGGTTTCAAGATAACCTCAAAAGTCAAAATTTTATGCATGTTCAGAAAACTAAAATATTGTGGGATTTTTCTTGGTCTCAATTTTGAGTTTTAGCTTATGGGCTTTTGGAATATTAAAATTTGGCACCTCAGCTTCTTAAAAATAATTTTTGTTTATTTTAGTGAATTTTCTTTAGTGCTTATCTTAGCTTATCTTGTTGCCTGTTGAACCTTATGCTCCCATATGCACAGTCTCACTAGCTTCTTTCATAAGCTTGCATAATCTTCTTTAATCAGCTTCAGCTTGTGCAACTTATTGATTTTAGAAGCTCTTCTGGCTAGTTTCATAATTATATGCTTGTTTGTTCTTTTCCAGCTTATTTGAGTGCTTATTTTGTCTTATCCATGTTGACCCACTCAATTCATTACACTGAGTCCTCAGTGTATGTGAGCATATTTATAAGCTCCTCAAAAGCTCACTACTTGGATTTAGCTGGTCTTATTTGGATCTTTGTAAAGCTCAGTAGCCAGTCTTGTAGGATTTAAGCTTATTTTGAGCTTTTCAGCTTATTAGATAAGCTTAAGTTGGCCAAAAAACTTGTCCCATCTTATTGAGCATACTGAGCAATCAGTGAATATAAGCTTTTTCATAAGCTCTCACAGGGCTTATTAGTGGGCCCCAGTGTATGATTCTTGGCTTTTTGGAAAGGTCTCAAGTTCACCTTGAAGCTTCAAGAATTAATTTGGACTCCTAAACCCCCTTGTGGACCCCACATTGGTCTGCAGGTCTGCATTTTGGCCTGTCTTTGTGAAGGTTTTGGACTTTGCTTATTTACCTTTTGTAGCTTATTCCCAGAGCTTATTTTCTTTCTTTTGGATTCTTCCTAGTGTAACTTAACTTGTTGTAGATTATCTATCTCTGTGGAACCATAGTGTAGCCTTTTAAGTAACTTATTTTAAATCATAAGTCCTAATAAGCTTAAGTGCTTTTCTGTCAAACTCATAAGCTCACAACATGCTTATTTTTGCTTTCCAGAAAAAGTGTTTTCACAAAAGTTGTTCATATTCAGTATATAAATAGTTTTGAAAAAGAAAATCCAAGAAAAACCAACAATAAAAAAGTGATAGCTTCCATTTAAGTCAATTTGGCTTATTTTTCTGCTTATTTATAATCAATTTCTAATTTTAAATTTTTCTTAGGTTCCTGTTAGCCAGTAGTATTTTTAGTAATTTTTTCAGATTTTTCTCTTTTCATTTAGTACTTTTTATAATTTAATTTAGTTTAAATTAATTAATAATTAGTTTTTAATTAATAATAATTATTTAAAAACTAGTAAAAATACATTTTCTGTTTTAAAAATAGTTTTAGGTTATTTTAGAATTTTCTAAATTTAATTTTCATTTTTCTAGTTAAAAATCATAATTAGTTGTAATTTAGTATAATTAAAAAGTAATTAATAATTAGGAATTAATTAATAGTAATTAATTAAATAGTTAAAAAATTATTTTTCTTTTTCTTAAAATTTTCTTTTTTCATTAGGATCGTAAAAATATAATTTTCATGTCCGTAGGGTTAGCGTAGCTCAAAATTCACTTTTTATTTTGCGCGTGTACGTTAAATTTGATTTAAATGCGCGTTTTAGATTTCAATTACGTTTTTAGTTTCCCTAATTTCCCGTAATTGTTCATAACCGTAATTTAGCTCATTTCCATTAGTATAATCCAACTCAAATCTTTATCTGGTTACTATTACCAATCACTGTATCCCGAAAACGTTTAAAATACAATTTCAACCTCATTGGGACTTAACGACCCGGGGATTTCCCTGTACTTCCACGGATTTTATATCTTGATCTCTCTCCCTCATGGTTTGACTTTAGTTGACCACATCCATGGTTGATTTAAGTTGACTGTTTTGGAGGAGTCACATGCTTTATGTGTTTGTATTGTTTTCATTATGTATATCTTGACTTGTGTCAAAAAAATAATAGAATAAAGAGAATAGAAGCAAGAGTTTGTTTATTATTGTATAGCTGATAGTAATATAAATCAGCTTATATATCGTATTATGGTAAGTATTCCCACCTTGCGCAGCTTATACTTTAGAAACCCATACATTTCTATCTCACCTTTCAATTTTTGTCAATATTTGTACAATGTGGGCATTGTACATCACAAGTAGGGGGAAGGGAGATAGAAATGCTTGATTATACAATTTTTGGTCAGAATATGTGCAAATTTCACCTCATTTTAAATTTTTTTTGGAGCTGATGCGTGCTATGTGTCAATGTAGTATAGAACATTTTTGCCTAATCAAGTTTTAAATTTATATTTAGCCGACTTATTACTAACACACACACTTAACCAGCAGTGTACCCGGTCAATATGTATATAGTGGTAAGTAGATTGTCGAACACTAAGAATGGAACGTAATATCTAGTTGATTTAATCAATATTTTGATATCTAAGTTAGTTTTACAACCTAATCTAATAAACGGGGGTTTAGCCTAAGATACTAACATAGATTTAATTAAACAATAAAAGTAAAACTAATGAGAACAAATTAGTGAATAGCAATCACGTATACAGATAGATAATAGAAACACGTCAGAAGACCTGTCCTTATAATTAAGTAGCTAGTCACTTGTTTTATTGCTAGTTTTATATGATGAGTATCGTAATCTAATCTGTCTCATTGGATCCTAAATATCGGCGAGTAAACTCTTAATGATTACTTATGTTTATCATACCTTCTATACACTAGATAAGTTGGCGAGGAACATGTATGGTAGGCCAGAAGACTCAGCTAAACACAGAGGTTATCAATGCACAAATACAATTCACCAAAAACATCATCATATAAACTTTCATCGATGGGAAAGCAATTTTAAGGGGAGCAGTATGGTAGCCACAAGCCCATCAATTATGATGGATTAAAGCTTACTAATACAATAAACAAAACCACTTAACGAATTATACACATGCAGGACCTTCTTATGGCTCTAAGATCTTCGTTTGGGGCGTGTCTTGTGATGCTTCTTTGACTGAATTCATCTCCTTAAGTTTTGTAACACTTTGAGAGTTTTGATTTTCTTTTGAAGGACTCCCCCGTCACATGTGCTCATGAATATTTAAGATATTTGCACATGCAGGAGGAGTAAGCACTTTTTTAATTGATCCATTCTTAATAGACATATACCCGAGGGACACGTTTACGTCGCTAGTTAAAGGGATGCATTGTCAGCTTTTAGGTGACAACTAGCCCAAGTAACTAACTTGAAGTTGTTAACATTCCTTGAAAAGGAAGTTAGACCCGTCAAAGCAGACATCTAAGAAGAGCTTCTCGTAACAGTACTTTCTACTTTGACAAGTCCTGTTCGAGACACGTTTACGTCGCTAGTTAAAGAGATGCATTGTCAGCTTTTAGGTGACAAATAGCCCTAGTAACTAACTTGAAATTATTACCCGTCGAGGACAAGTCTTTTCGAATACTAACTTTTGATGTTCTGTCAATTCTTGGGTCAATTCTGAGTCTAGCTCGCATGATATTCAACGTTAAGCATCTTTGAACTTTCATAATCACTTTTCTTTTTCTCCACCTCAAAAATAGCATATAAGATGATGTTTTTGATAAACTTTTGTTGATTAAAATATGCCTTTTTGAGTCTTATGGGGAGAAATCAACAAGAACTTTTGATTTGAGAACGATTTTGTTTCAAGTGCTCCCCCTCAACAAGTGAATACTTATTGAGGTGAAATACTTGTCTTTTGAGCAGAGTTATGAAAATCGGAAAACTTTTGATTAACTCTACTCAAAATTAAGAAGCCTTTGCTCCTTATATCAGGATTGAGGCACTGATGCGTACCTCAAGGTCCTTTATTTACAAGAACGGGTTGTACACTGTGATGTGTGCACAAGCCAAAGTTAAAAATGAAGAAAATGATGATGAAACAATGATGATGTTACCAAAATTACCGAAACATTGGTGGAGTATCCGGACGGCGATAAGTGAGAATGTCCTTAATCGGTGCTCTTCCTCTAATCAAGCTCCCCAATCTGCGTATGTGCTTTCTGAATTTCAATCTATGATCAATTTTGTCCATGAACTTAAGAGCTTCTTTCACATCTTGTCTTTTCCATCCCACATCTATCCCTCTATCATGATCCTTGAGCTTTTGATCCATCTTTATCGTGACAAATTTGAGAGTCTGATCCCCGAACTTCTGAAGCTCATCGTATCTCATGAGTTTGTAGCCATCCTAATAAGGGTATATGACTCCAAATGGTTTGTTGTTGAAGATGAAAGGTCTCAGTTATGGGATGTCGAGAACTTGTGTTTGTGGAGCAGTAAAGTTGAGTTTCGTTTGATAGCTTTCGACTCCTAATTTTGCATCCTCAACTCTAGCCTTGATGAGGGTTTGGCGCATGAAGAGCAGAATCGAATTGATGATGTCATACTGAAGGTTGCTAGGCATATGATGTAGTTTGCCTTGAACCTTAAGTAAGTACATATCTTCGATATAAGTGAAGTTCAATCTATGATAGTCTGCTTCACTGATAGTCTGCTTCACTGAAGGAATACAACTGGTCATCAAGTTGACGGACCACAATTTTGTCCAGATTGTTATACACAAATCGTCTTTCAGTTTCAGGAACATCTGTGATGGCAAGAATGTGTTGTTTAGAGAAGACCTTATGCTTAGATCTGAATGTCAACTTGTACTTATAGAACCATTTGCGCATCTCTGGCTAGTGGAGAGTACACAAAGCTGCTTCATGATTGTATTTGCTTACAGATGCTGAGTACAAACCTGTCATTTGTGCTTCTAGGTCTTCTAGAGGATATGAGGCGGCCTTGAACTTCATTAGAGATGTGGCATAACGGTGTTGTGGATCTGTGTTTCCATGGACAAGGTAATGCAGATCGTTGTTGAAGAAATATTCTTTGGGAATCTTTGGTCGGTTTGGAGGACCAATAAGTGGTAATGGTTGAGAAAAATCTTGAAATTTAAAGTCATCAGGATCATTCCCGGGGTAAATTTTATCCCATAAAGCCCTCTTTTCCCAAGTAATATTCTCTGACAATGCTCTTGCGACTTCATCAACATTGTATTTGAACTCGAGTTCTGTTGTTGTGCATGTTTTGAACTCTGTGAACCCGGCAGCATGAATCTTAAACAAATCTGAGAGCTGAAGTTTCTGAGTTTGCATCACTTTCTTGATGCGTTTAGTGAAGTTCACAATTGATCCTTCAATAAGTTCTTCATCTTCAGGAACATCAGGGTGAGCATTTACCATTTCATCAAACCAGTTGTATGAAGGTTCATCGGGATTAATCCATTCAGGAGAAGGAATTAATTGTGCATCCTTTGGTGGTTCTGGAATGTTTTCAGTGATTTCTGGTGGGATGTCATCCATATGTACTCCTGCTTCCTCGGTTGAGTGTGTAGGGATTGGATCATTTTGAATGTCGACAGTTGTAGTTGGAGGTCTGGAGGTTGATCCGGATATTCTCTTTCGTTTGTCTTGTTGTGGTTGGTCATCCGGATCTTCAAGACGACGCTTGGTAGCCTTTGTCTTCTTGCAAGCTTCGTCTTTCTTTTCAGCCCTTTTGATTGACTTAATCAGCGCCTTGCGAAGTTCATTCTCATCTGGATCATTCATGATTGCTTCTAACAACTTACCTTTGAGATCACTCACTGAAGGGTTCGGTGAAAGAGTTTGAATAGTGATAGGAGTGGTTTGAAATTTCTGTGAGACGATTCCCTCAAGATTGTCTTTAACATAATTTTCCACAGTTATTGGGAGTTTTTCACGAACATACTTTCTAACCTCTCCAGGTAATCTCTCTTTCACCTGGTGCTTTACTGCTGCATCAAGATTTTATACTTTGAACATCTCGAAATCCTTCTTCTGTTCATCCACTTGTTTTTGAAGATTCTGAAGATGGTCATGTAATGATTTCAACAAGCTAGGGTGAGTTATTGTTGGTGTAGCCAGGTTTGCTGAGGATGAACTCGTTTTGGTAGTAAGGGTTGAGGTTGTATCGGGATTGAAGTTTCAACATCATCTCCACCTATTATGTCAACCGTAGTATCATCGTTATCACTTTCATTATTCTGAACATCATCATCACCATCTCCATCAGAATCATCATTACTTCCATCATTCACATCATCTTCTTCTTCTTCATCATCAGTTTTCTTTTCTTCATCACTGTCTGATGGCTTCTCTTCATCACTACTTTCATCGCTTTTGGATGCTTCCTTTTCTTCATCACTTACAGCTGCTGGCTTATCAAGAGAACTTCATTGTTCTGAACTAGATGACTCAGCTTCATTATCGGATTCATATTCATCTTGATCAGTGGATGATAACATTCTTGAACGTGTTTCTTCAGATGATTGATCATTTCCTTCTGATGCTGGATTTATCATTTCTACATCCTGAGTTCCAGAACCTTCACCTTTCTTTGTAAGTCTGGCAATTCAATCCTTTTCCGATTGTTTGCTCTCTCGTAAAGTTAGTTGTATTTGTTCATCTTCTTCTGATTCAGACATTGGAGAAACAACAGATTCTTTTCCCTTTACTTTTTCTGCCTTTTTCTTTTGAATCATTCTAAGCTTTTCAGTCTCAGTCTCTTTTTGAACATTTCCTTCATCATCAGTCAGTTCATCACGAAGAGTTGTCAGAATCTTCTTAGGTTGATGACTGACCTTCTTCGATCGTGACTTGGCAACTGGTTTGCCTTTAGTTGTAGCAATTTTCCCTTTCTTTATTGCTAAACCGACTGAATCGTTCTTTTGAGCCTCGTCATACACCTTAAAAGCTTGACTCTTAAGAACAGTTTCAGTCAACAATCTTCCAGGAATTCTCATTCCTTGTATCTCTGTGTTTGTATTCTGAATTCTGGTTCGTGTATCCATATGGTCCATGGCAGTTGTGCGTTCTTTATCTTCTGATCTGTGATCAATATCTGGGTATATATGCTTGAAGTCAGCAATGAGACACTAGGTATATCGAAAAAAAGGAATTCTTGAATTTGAAGCTTTCTTAAACTGTCTTGCTCGAAGAACCATATCCTCCAAAATCAGTTGAGCATAGTCAATATTTGTAACTTTGTGTAAGGAATTATTGAAGATACTGCTGATTGATACTGCTGACAGGTTCCTGCAGAAGGCTTAGTGACTTTCTGCTGATGACTGGTTCCTGCGGATATTTAGAGATCCTACGGATAGAGTTTAGCCGTGGATATAACTTATGTATTTTAGGACAAGATATGTAGAATATCTTTTATTAGTTTTTCATTATTCGTTTCTTGTAAGAAAGGTTAGGGTTTCCACTAGTATATAAGGAACCTAGGTCATTGTAAGAGACACAAGTTTTTAGTACGAAGTTTTATTAATATTATCGATCCATAGAGGATCAAGTTTAGTATACGTTTGTTTTATATTCCGCATAATTACAAGCTCACAGAGATTATCTAACTTAGTCTAGCTAGTGATTACATTAGTTGGCTAACGATCTATTGGCTCGTGATTTATCAAGGTATAGATCCCTACAAGTGGTATCAGAGCCACTAGATACTCTCTTTAACCTCTACACAATCACATAACTACTCAATCAATACCTATGGCAGACAAACCAGGTGGTGATGTTGCTCTCTCTGAAGCAGGCTCTCTCACTCAACAACTACAACAAGTGGCCTTCTCCAACAGCAATGCAAAACTTCCTTTTCTTAAGAAGGATGCGTATGAAATCTGGGCCATGAAGATGCAGAATTGGATTGCAAGTGTTGATTATAACCTCAGGAATGTTATACTCAATGGTTGTCATCGTAAAAAGCAAAGTGTTGATGCTAATGGGAAAGTTACAATATTGGAACCTGTTTCTGCTGATGAAATTCTTGCTATACAAAGGGAGAACAAAGCTAGAACCATATTGTTGCAGGCAATCCCTGATGACCACATGGGAGATTTTCATTCCATGACTGATCCAAGAGAAATCTGGTGGGCCATAAAAGCTAGATTTGGTGGGAATGAAGAATCAAAGAGGATGAGAAAAAGTATGCTGAAGATGGAGTTCCAAGAATTCAAGATCACTAAAGAGGAAGGTCTTCACAAAGGTTACGACAGGTTTCAGAAGATTCTGAGTCATTTGAATCAGTTGCCGGCCAGACCTGATAATGAGGAGGTGAACTCTAGGTTTCTAATAGCCTTGCCTCCCTCATGGTCTCAGGTGAGTATATCATTGAAAACCAAAGGTGGCTTGGACTACCTCACTTTTGATGACTTGTACAACAAACTCAGAGCTTTGGAAGGTGACATAAAGGGATTCTCTCCATATGCAGCAACTCCTTCACAATCTGCATTTGTCAGTTCTAATTCAAACTACATGCCACATACCTATTCAAGTCCATCCTCAGCACCACAGGTTTACTCAAGTCCATCCACCCCAAGCTAAAGTCTTCCAATGACCACATTGTCTTTTTCAAGTGCTAATCCGTTAACTCATCCAAAGATTAGCAATGTGATGGAAGATGTACTTCATTCATTTGTTGCTGAAGTTGATAAACAGCAACAAATAGCTTATGAAGATTTTGAGCAGATTGATGAACTTGCTTTAGAAGAATTGGAATTAAAGTGGAAAATGGCTATGCTATCTCTCAAGGTGAGGCGATTTGAGCAAAAGGTTGGTAAAAAGCTCAATGTTGAAGGAAAAGATGCGGCTAGGTTTGATAGAAGGAAGGTGAAGTGTTATGCTTGTGGAGAAATTGGTCACTTTGCAAGAGAATGCACAGCCAAGAAGGGTAAAGCCAGTACCAGGTATTCAGCATACAAGAAGAAAGAATTGGAAGCTGGAGAATCAAAGGCCTTGATCACTGCTATAGATACTAGTGTGGACTGGAATGAGCATGATGATGATACAAGCAACTCTCCTCAAATCTCCTGCATGGCTAGTTGTGTTAATAGCTTTGGTCTCATGGGAATCTCTCCTCAGGTATCTACTTGTGCTTGTGATTGTGATTCTAAATATACAACTCTAAAAGAAGCTTATGATGATATGAAACCAAAATATAATGCTTGTTTTATTGAAGCTGCAACTTATAAAGAAGCTTTTAAAACTTTAGAACAACAAAAGGTGTGGTTTCAACAAAATCAATTAGCTTATGAGGAAAAGATTAGAATTTTAAGTACAGATTTAGAATGTGCTTGCAATGAATTGAAATTTTCTGAAAAAGAAAAAGCTAGAATTCAGTCTGAGAAAGATGTTTTACAAGAGAAATTGAATAAAGAAGTAGCTAGTCGTAAGAAGTGGCAAGAAGGGTCTTCACATTTAGAAAAGCTAATTGATAGTAGTCAATCTGTTAGGTCTAGAAGAGCATTAGGGTATGATAAATATATAGATCCATAGGAATTAACTTACCCTGATATATCTAGTGTTTTTGACCCTGAACCTGTCCTAGAATTTCAAAAACCAGTAAAATATGTTAAGGAAGGGGGGATGCATGCTGTACCAGGACCTATCAGAGGTGTATTTATGCCTACCACCAAAACTTCTGACTTTGATGGTTCACACCATCTCTTTGGTAAAAAGTCTAAAGACTTGCCAAATAAGTCTGAAGACTGTCCATCCATAGGAACCCGTAAACCCACATCCCATAAGTTTGACTCACCAGAATCAAAGGTGTAACACCCCCAGTTTTGAAAACATGCAGCGGAAATTTGATTGGGTGTTACTTCGTAGCGCACAGTTTAGTAGAAAATGATTTGTCATTTTAGTTATTTTAAAGATCTATCATTCGAACATAAATATCAGAGTTTTAAAAAAGGTCTTTGTTTGTCCCAAAGTTTATTAAATCAGTTTTCGAATGATAGGAAAATTTATAGCCTTTATAAGTATCTGTGCTCCTCCGTGCCATCCTTGCTCATTATGGACCTAAGATAAACACATGCTAAAAGTGTCAACACAAAGGTTGGTGAGTTCATAGATAGTTTCGAATATCGATTTCCAAAATAAAAGAGTTTACAAGTTCACAGTGTGAGAAAATCCATAGTGTTCATAGTTTAAATCGTTGATTTATCAAAATCAGAAAATGAGTGATTTCCTTATTAATTCAAAAATAGTCCGTTGGTTGGCCCTTCACAGGGTCAACACCAAAATAGTAGTTTGTTTGACCTAACCGGGTCAACACCAAAATAGTTTGTTCGTTTGCCAATTATTAATAGTTTTCCTGCTATATAGTGAGCACAATCTCATAGTCTAATAAAACAGTGGGCTACAGCATTGTACACTCCAATCATCAGTCGTTGTAATACTGTATCATGACTACAGTACTACCGTTCTATTGCTCTAAGCTCATGACACTCAACGATTAACAGGCATCAAAATTATCCATAATAATGACGTAAAACAGTGGCCCTCAAGGTAGGTATTTACCAGTAACCTATGAAATCAAATAGCGTGCATTTGGTGGCTTTCCAATAGCGACCAAATGGGGATTGTCAATCCCTAATAGATCTATTCACAACTACTTACGCTCACCCTTTGGGTGATTAAGGTGCATGAACGAGGGACTTTTGGTAATCGGTACTTAGGCAATAGAGATCAAATATAGCACACCATTGAAAAATCACTTGTATCATGTCTATAGCAGGTATTTCCTTATGAGATATAAAAATGTGTAAACCAGTAAAGTTTATATGAAATACAGTCATGTATTTAGTTAATGAATACTTGTAAAAGTAAAAGCAGTAGTTAAGCATGTATCTCCCCCAAAAACATTTATAAACCATTGTAAAGCAAGTAAGAGTAGGGGCTATGACTTACCTGAGAGTTATGATAGACATAGATAACGTAATGTCAGAGGTAGAATGGAAATGACTTCAAAGATAACCTGAATGATATGGAAGTTCGAGATAAGTTTGACTTATCGAGAATAGTGATTCAAAAAGTGTTGGGTGACAGAATGACTTTCGTGGCAGAGGTGGCTTGAGTGGCAAAACGCTTACTAGTTCAAGAGCAAGTTATATACTATACGACTTGTCTTTATGTATATGTATCGTTTAATGTTTAGATTTATTCGTTATGAAACCATTTATAATACCAAAAGTTTAGTTGACGTTAATCATAGAAATTTCTAAGTTTATGCCTGGTTAAGTGAACCGATGGATTTTATTGTAAGAATAATTATTTCTTAACGTGTGTTCAAGTTTACCGATAATAACGTCATGTTATATAATTTACGTTATAAATTATATATATTTAGAAATATATAGTTATTCATAATTATTACTTTATTATCGACTCCAAATGTAGATCTTGTTATATGTTACTATGATATAGTCATGAAATGTTAATTTGTCAAGCGTAATTAAGTTGTTATGTAAACTTTTAAACTATGCCAATGTTACTCTTTTAAATGATTTTCGTATTTAGCCCAAAATAAATATGTTTACAACTTATAAAGGTTTTCAAGAAAATGATAATAACGTCAAGTCATATGTTTTATAATTTAAGTTATTCAAAAACATTATTTCCTTATAGTTTCACAATGTAGATTTTGATATGTTAACGTGTCAAACCATACTTAAGTTTTTTTGAAAACCTTTAAGTTATACAAGGTTACTCTTTTAACATCAATAGTTGAATGATTACATATTTAGTCCAAATTACATATAAAAGCTTTTTAAGAAGACGATATATGTTTCTAAATTTAAATGTTGGAAGTGTAACGTATTTATATTAATATTAAACTTATAAAAGTCTTTAAGGAAATGTTAAGCATTTTAAAGTTGAGGTTTCAAAAGCGTGAGAGAATTTATATTAGTTACTAACTCATAAAAGTCTTAAGAAAACTAAGAAAAATTGTTACTAGATTCAAGTTGTAGGGCCAAAGTTGTAAAAACAATAAAAATTAGTAAAACTGCAACTGCCAAGGTTTGAACTCAGGACCACTCGTTTAACAGTCAGTGACCCAACCATCAGATCAGCCCAACTTGTGGTGTTATATCTTGGAGTTTAATGTTTTTAAGAAGGGTTTAGGCTGCTCATTATTTGTAAGTTTCCTGATTAGTAGTATATGTTGTGCATGTAATCTATCTTTTCCTTTTCATAACTGATTCGTAGGCATGATTTTTCATGTTACATTTACTCAACGAGTAGATTCACAAAGGTTTATAGTTCTAGTTCAATGTTCTCGTTTTATTTCAAAAGCTTATTTCGCATTCATGTTTAGTTCATTTGTGAGTTCAAAATGCTTTACTAGCTCGACATATAAGGATAGGTCGACTGATGAATCATGGTATTCATTTACTTCAGTCGAGTTTGCTTTTATAGCAAGGTGCCATACAAGCTTCTTGGACAAAACCAAACCATGACTTAATATTTACGTGAAAGTTGAAAATGAGTTTACAAATATTATCCGTTCAAGTGTTTTGTTTAAGGTTTATGGGTTTATATCTTCTTAGTTATATTGCCACACAAGTTTAGCCACACAAAGACTTTGATGCCACGTTTGTTCACAATATGTGTGATGAGAGCACAAGCTGATCAGAGTAGTACAATATAAAGCATTATGGTAACTAAAGTGTACGTACCAAAGGAGAGATATGAGACTTACAACACCCCTAAGATGGTGACGAGATACGAAGGTAAGTGTAGATGGTTACGAACGGAGTACAACTGAGATTCGACTTTTAACCTCGCACCACAATCTGAACGACTAAACCCAAAAGATGTTTGTACTTCTTGTCTTGACACCAAGCTTGTCTCCCTTGTTCATTCTTACTCGACAGTAACCCAAAGAAAGAATTATACGTGGTTTTTATGTTGTGATAGTGAGATGTGAAAAGGTGATGGTGCAAGGTTCGGTTAAGTGCTCAACTAGGAACCAAGATCAGTTACTAGTTTCCATAACCATGCTTCTCTTCCAACATGGCTTGACTAGAAAGACTATAGGTTTGTATATGATGTGAGTTGTAGAGAGTTGTGATCAATATGTAGCCTATAAGTATTAAACTCGAATGCGACAAGTGGAAATTGGAGCAGGAAGGTGATATAGAAGTTGCACCTGGTTTTCATAGGCTATAACTAAGGTAGAAATCGAGTGAGGGAGGGTGAAAGTGTAAACTGCCACTTATATATTCCTGTTATACTTAGACAAGTGATGATAAGGAGCAGGAATATAGCAAGACATGGAGTGTGAATGCATCTCGATTGTTTACATATGTCACACGAGTAGATGGACAATGATAAGTGTGAAGTAGTTTCTTACAGCTTCTAAGATGTTTAAAGTCATTGGGGAGCAAGGGAGGTTGATAGAATGCTTGTGACACGTTGTGCTAGTTTAACACCAGGTGATCTTTCACGGTTATTTGGGTCGTTTTTCTGAGGCAGCAAATAAGTGAGGGAGGTCACAAACTTTGTACACCTCCATTCTTTGTAACATGCCCCTTTGATTTGTGTATAAACATGTATATGTTGTGTATTGAATTTAGATAAAACGGGATGTATTTGGTGCTTGGTCGTGGCAGTGAAAAGAAAGAAACAATGAGTTTTTAAAATAGACCTTGTTGGGTTTGTCCTGGTGGTATTTGGTAGATCAGGCCCAAACGAAACTAAATATAAATAAGGGTCCGTTTGTGCTGTAGCGTACCACAAGAAGAGTAGTGAAACGTAAATATATTTGAAATGCAGATTGTTGTAAGAAAGTAACATGTAGGTGGTTTCTTGATCTCGACTAATCGACCAAGAGAAAGAAGTAAGAAGGAGAAAAATATACTTGGGGTGCCTTGGTCTCGACTGGAGCAGAAAGAAGAGAAAAAGAAAAGTATAAGGGTCGTTTGGACTGGGTTTGTGGCTCGATGAAATGCTCTTGGTGGAATAAACCCAAGACAAGTAAAAGCAAAATAAATAAGGTTCGTCTAGAGTGCATGTTCAATAAATTGAAGGTTTAAGTGTCCATTTGGTTTTGTAGTTTTCTAACATACACAACATAATTTACGTTTCCATTTTAAAGGTTGGTGATCGAATATTTGTGGTGTGTTAACCAAAGATTTAACGTGGCATTATAAGAATCCGAGAGAGGTTAGACGTGGTTTTGAAACTTGACTAGTTTAGTTCACTGTTAAGTTCGAATAGACTTTAGTTCACAAAAATGAATTTCACCACAACTTAAATGTAGGATTAAGTTTTTATCTAAGTATGTCCAGTGAAGTATACCATGGGCCACCCAAAGAATGCTTGTTATTATAAACGTACAAGAATGGTTAAAAAGATTTTATAAATTATGTAGTTTGTTTATATTTTTTTAAAAAAGGAGATTTGGTACAAAATATGAGACGCATATAGTTAAAACATCTAAAGTCGACTACGTTTGGTTATTTATCTAAAAATATAAAAAGTTTTAAGTTATGCGTAATATTTAGATTTTTTTAAATAAAATGTGAGTACCGTTACAAAGTAATTGGTAAATATGTTGTGATGTCAAAAGTAAAAAAAAAAAATTTGTCATGGGTAAAAATGGTTATTTTGTGTTATAATAATGTGTTAATCGTAGGAAAATTTTACGGGATGTTATATTACCTACCCGTTAAACTGAATCCTGTCCCGGGATTCCAAGATAAGGTAGCCGTAAAGGTGAGTGGAAAGGTTGAACAAATAGTTATTTCTGACGATCTAACTCCTGAGCGGCTTTTAGTTATTCTTTCCAGCTTAACGTATCTACTACTACATTAGCTTTTTACTTGATGATAACCAATCTTAGTATGATTTTGAAAGAAAAACTTGGGGGAACTTTAGTCCAAAATTATAGTTGTTACTTGGTAGTATTATTTGTAGTTTTTAAGGTGTAAACAGTATTTTACCACAGTGGTGTACAGTACCCAACTCTTATTCTCTTTAAATAACCCACTAGTACACTCCTTTTTACCTAACTTTTCTTTCTCACTTTATCATTTTCGGTCGACATGCCGCACTTCATCACCATTCTTGCAATCTTATATGCCATTGTTACTGCTATCTATCTAGTGTATGTTCCGAACGAAGATCGTGCTATGTTGGTTGGGATCTTAATGTTTCTTGCACCATTCGTGGTTCTATCGATCATTATTGACAAGTTTTGGAAGTGAGGAATAGTGTCGTAGTGTAGTGGTTGGAATGTTGAAATAAGGTTCGTTGTGTTTCCATGTAATTTCGAACGTATGAATGAAATTTTTATTTCGCTTTATGCTGTCTTAGTTTATGTTGATTTCTCGCTTGTTTCTACTGCTTATTAATTGTTAGATTAATATATAGAAGGTCATTAGGTGTCCAAAACGTTTTAGAGTTGGTTGGTCAAGTTTACAAAGGTGGGTTTTAATAAATTTATAACCGAAATTATATATGGAAGTTTGCCTGTCTTTGTTTGGAACCAAGTATTTAAATACATATGATTTTTGGTATCGTTGGATATGGCAATTGGGTTGAGCTTTGATGAAAATTTGACCATCGAAGGATCGATTAATTTGAAAAAGATTCATCACATTTGTTTCTTGGGTACATGATAATTTGAGATGCACAAAAAAAATATTGATAAGATGCTTAGAAATGTCACGGAAAAATGGTTCGAAACTATAGGTCATGAGACGGTTAGGAGTAGTATTTAGATTTTGGGCTTGAGTAATGTCGGGCTTAAGTTGTTGGATCAAGTCCAATGATAATACAACGGTGCGTTTGGTTACTGAAATCCTGTGGCCCAAAGGTGTGTTGGCATATGAAAGTAGTGGGTTAAGGCCCAATGTCATTAGGGTGGTTTGTCATACGAAGCAATGGCCAAAGCCTAAGTTAAGAAGGTGTATTTGGTTTAAGCGAGTATGAAGTGTTTATCGATATGTATTTTATTATTTCATGTTACATAAGGTTACGAGATAGTTGAAGTTTCGTATAATATTCGAGAGTTTGTATAGACTATTGATAAGTTCATAATTCCTGGCGGCTGAGGGGTCAATTCGTGTGAGAGGGTATTATTCATATGTGGCGCGTTCATGATTTAAGTTATGTTGTTACGTATTTAACGGAATTTGGTCTTGCCACTTGTGTTGAAATGCGAAGGCCAAGATAGGATTTTACCACATATCTCAAAAATTTGTTGCTAGTTTTAATAGACACAGGCTTTTTGAAAATTTTTACCGTTTGAAAACAAACGGTCACATTTAATACAATAATTGAGAATTATTTTTTTTTCCAATTCCTTATAAATACCATTGGTACGTGTTGGGTTATCCACTCACACACACACAACAATCAATGGCCTGCAAGCTACCACATACCGCTGAACCATTTCGACAATTTATCAAGGCAGAAACCGAGAATAGTGATTTGGATCGCCAAAATGCTATTGTGAAGGTCATCCTGAAGTTTGAGGTCGCGAAACAACTGAAACAACGGCTTAGGGAACGCTACGTAGGGTGTACAGATATATCAGATGATAGAAAATATGTGATCGACACGTTCTTGCATGACGAATATCGTAAGGATGCTGCGGTGATTGAATCGTTATGGGCTTGTGTTCATCAGGTAGAGAATCAAATTTCCAACAAAATCCGTTGGAGTTTTGAAGAGAATGTTGAAGTTACTAGGGTTGAATTACAACAACAACAACAACGACATCATCAACAACAACAACAACAACAACAACAACAACAACAGCAACAACAACAACAACAACAACCAAATCCACTACCACCACCACAACAACCACAACAGCAATCACTACAACAAGGTGCATCAAGTTCTTCTGCACCAAGAGTGGTTGTGCAACAACAACAATTGCCTCATCTGGATCAATTCCAGCCAAGTTTTGAGGAAAATGTGGCGGTCGATGATGGTGGTTGGACTTCTGACATGGAGCAGGAGCTGAGTAGGTTGGAGGCTCAAATAGAAGAAGAGAGGCTGGCAAGCTTTGACCCTTATGATGATGGATATGACTCTAACAATTCTCAGACTTGGGATCACCCAGACTACCGCTGAAGTGTGATGTTCAAATTTAGCATCGTTTGTAATGTTTTTATGTATTTCCGTTCAGTCTGCTTTTTAATAATATGGTGTTTAAATAAAATTCCTTGTGATCATACTTTGGGTGAGAATTTATTCTGTTAGATAAATTAATAATTACAAAAATCCGTGCGGGTAACCTACCCGTTAAACAAAAGAGTTTTTGTTGATATAGATTTTTACAAAAAGGAAGGGGGTAGAGAAATTTTTATCAGCTTTTGTGGATAGAAATTTAGTTTGGGGAAAAGTAAGTGCACATGGTATTTTCATCGGCTGGGAGGATCAATCGTTCAGTGACGTCAAGGTTTACCTAATGATCTTCGTAACGTTAGTATTACCAATGCTAGTCATATCGTTGTGTATCAATATTCGTGGTTTCTAGTGAGATTTAGGGGTTTGTGCCTGTTAACTCATAAATAATTAAACCTATTTATCTATATTTCGTTATTTACATAGAGAAGCGTCCCAAACTATGTAACTAAAGAAATATAAACTTATGGTTCAATGATTTACAATTTCTTGATTTGAATAAAAGGGCGTCCTAATCCATTCAAATTAAGACGTTGTAAATCAATTTAAGATTCTGACTTAACATCCATACTAATTGACAAAATAATTTATGAGCGGATTTTCCGAGAGTACGAAAAGAGTATGTCATACGCATCTGTACTGATGAGAGTGAGATAATTAAGGAGGATTGGTATAGTATTTAAAACAGTTGGTGAGCATATTACTAGAGTGTTGTTTGTAGCATAAACTATCTAAAAGTCACATAATCGTCTGGCGGATGGAAACACGGAGAGCGTAAGGCTATAAAATGTTTTGTTTGTAAAACCAGTTATAGTTCGGATCTAACTTAGACCCGTTTCGCTATAACCAAGGCTCTGAATACCAATATGTAACACCCACAGTTTTGAAAACATGCAGCGGAAATTAGATTGGGTGTTACTTCGTAGCACAGTTTAGTAGAAAATGATTTGTCATTTTAGTCATTTTAAAGATCCATCATTCGAACATAAATATCAGAGTTTTAAAAGAGGTCTTTGTTTGTCCCAAAGTTTATTAAATCAGTTTTCGAATGATAGGAAAATTTATAGCCTTTATAAGTATCCGTGCTCCTCCGTGCCATCCTTGCTCATTATGGACCAGAGATAAACACATGCTAAAAGTGTCAACACAAAGGTTGGTGAGTTCATAGAGTTTATAGTTTCGAATATCGATTTCCAAAATAAAAGAGTTTACAAGTTCACAGTGTTTATAATAAGAGTTGATTATCCAATTAAAGTGTGAGAAAATCCATAGTGTTCATAGTTTAAATCGTTGATTTATCAAAATCAGAAAATGAGTGATTTCCTTATTAATTCAAAAATACTCCGTTGGTTGGCCCTTCACCGGGTCAACACCAAAATAGTAGTTTGTTTGACCTAACCGGGTCAACACCAAAATAGTTTGTTCGTTTGCCAATTATTAATAGTTTTCCTGCTATATAGTGAGCACAATCTCATAGTTTAATAAAACAGTGAGCTACAGCATTGTACACCCCAATCATCAGTCGTTGTAATACTGTATCATGACTACAGTACTACCGTTCTATTGCTCTTAGCTCATGACACTCAACGATTAACAGGCATCAAAATTATCCATAATAATGATGTAAAACAGTGGCCCTCAAGATAGGTATTTACCAGTAACCTATGAAATCAAATAGTGTGCATTTGGTGGCTTTCCTCTAGCGACCAAATGGGGATTGTCAATCCCTAATAGATCTATTCACAACTACTTACGCTCACCCTTTGGGTGATTAAGGTGCATGAACGAGGGACTTTTGGTAATCGGTACTTAGGCAATAGAGATCAAATATAACATACCATTGAAAAATCACTTGTAATCATGTCTATAGCAGGTATTTCCTTATGAGATATAAAAATGTGTAAACCAGTAAAGTTTATATGAAATACAGTCATGTATTTAGTTAATGAATACTTGTAAAAGTAAAAGCAGTAGTTAAGCATGTATCTCCCCCAAAAACGTTTATAAACCATTGTAAAACAAGTAAGAGTAGGGGCTATGACTCACCTGAGAGTTATGATAGACATAGATAACGTAATGTCAGAGGTAGAATGGAAATGACTTGAAAGATAACCTGAATGATATGGAAGTTCGAGATAAGTTTGACTTATCGAGAATAGTGATTCAAAAAGTGTTGGGTGACAGAATGACTTTCGTGGCAGAGGTGGCTTGTGTGGCAAAACGCTTACTAGTTCAAGAGCAAGTTATATACTATACGACTTGTCTTTATTTATATGTATCGTTTAATGTTTAGATTTATTCGTTATGAAACCATTTATAATACCAAAAGTTTAGTTGACGTTAATCATAGAAATTTCTAAGTTTATGCCTGGTTAAGTGAACCGATGGATTTTATTGTAGGAATAATTATTTCTTAACGTGTGTTCAAGTTAACCGATAATAACGTTAGGTTATATAATTTATGCTATAAATTATATATATTTAGAAATATATAGTTATTCATAATTATTACTTTATTATCGACTCCAAATGTAGATCTTGTTATATGTTACTATGATATAGTCATGAAATGTTAATTTGTCAAGCGTAATTAAGTTGTTATGTAAACTTTTAAACTATGCCAATGTTACTCTTTTAAATGATTTTCGTATTTAGCCCAAAATAAATATGTTTACAACTTATAAAGGTTTTCAAGAAAATGATAATAACGTCAAGTCATATGTTTTATAATTTAAGTTATTCAAAAACATTATTTCCTTATAGTTTCACAATGTAGATTTTGATATGTTAACTTGTCAAACCATACTTAAGTTTTTGTGAAAACCTTTAAGTTATACAAGGTTACTCTTTTAACATCAATAGTTGAATGATTACATATTTAGTCCAAATTACATATAAAAGCTTTTTAAGAAGACGATATATGTTTCTAAATTTAAATGTTGGAAGTGTAACGTATTTATATTAATATTAAACTTATAAAAGTCTTTAAGGAAATGTTAAGCATTTTAAAGTTGAGGTTCAAAAGCGTGAGAGAATTTATATTAGTTACTAACTCATAAAAGTCTTAAGAAAACTAAGAAAAATTGTTACTAGATTCAAGTTGTAGGGCCAAAGTTGTAAACACAATAAAAATTAGCAAAACTGCAACTGCCAAGGTTCGAACTCAGGACCACTCGTTTAACAGTCAGTGACCCAACCATCAGATCAGCCCAACTTGTGGTGTTATATCTTGGAGTTTAATGTTTTTAAGAAGGGTTTAGGCTGCTCATTATTTGTAAGTTTCCTGATTAGTAGTATATGTTGTGCATGTAAACTATCTTTTCCTTTTCATAACTGATTCGTAGGCATGAGTTTTCATGTTACATTTACTCAACGAGTAGATTCACAAAGGTTTATAGTTCTAGTTCAATGTTCTCGTTTTATTTCAAAAGCTTATTTCGCATTCATGTTTAGTTCATTTGTGAGTTCAAAATGCTTTACTACCTCGACATATAAGGATAGGTCGACTGATGAATCATGGTATTCATTTACTTCAGTCGAGTTTGCTTTTATAGCAAGGTGCCATACAAGCTTCTTGGTCAAAACCAAACCATGACTTTATATTTACATGAAAGTTGAAAATGAGTTTACAAATATTATTCGTTCAAGTGTTTTGTTTAAGGTTTATGGGTTTATATCTTCTTAGTTATATTGCCACACAAGTTTAGCCACACAAAGACTTTGATGCCACGTTTGTACACAATATGTGTGATGAGAGCACAAGCTGATCAGAGTAGTACAATATAAAGCATTATGGTAACTAAAGTGTACGTATCAAAGGAGAGATATGAGACTTACAACACCCCTAAGATGGTGACGAGATACGAAGGTAAGTGTAGATGGTTACGAACGGAGGACAACTGAGATTCGACTTTTAACCTCGCACCACAATCTGAATGACTAAACCCAAAAGATGGTTGTACTTCTTGTCTTGACACCAAGCTTGTCTCCCTTGTTCATTCTTACTCAACAGTAACCCAAAGAAAGAATTATACGTGGTTTTTATGTTGTGATAGTGAGATGTGAAAAGGTGATGGTGCAAGGTTCGGTTAAGTGCTCAACTAGGAACCAAGATCAGTTACTAGTTTCCATAACCATGCTTCTCTTCCACCATGGCTCGACTAGAAAGACTATAGGTTTGTATATGATGTGAGTTGTAGAGAGTTGTGATCAATATGTAGCCTATAAGTATTAAACTTGAATGCGACAAGTGGCAATTGGAGCAGGAAGGTGATATAGAAGTTGTACCTGGTTTTCATAGGCTATAACTAAGGTGGAAATCGAGTGAGGGAGGGTGAAAGTGTGAACTGCCACTTATATATTCCTGTTATACATAGACAAGTGGTGATAAGGAGCAGGAATATAGCAAGACATGGAGTGTGAATGCATCTCGATTGTTTACATATGTCACACGAGTAGATGGACAATGATAAGTGTGAAGTAGTTTCTTACAGCTTCTAAGATGTTTAAAGTCATTGGGGAGCAAGGGAGGTTGATAGAATGCTTGTGACACGTTGTGCTAGTTTAACACCAGGTGATCTTTCACGGTTATTTGGGTCATTTTTCTGAGGCAGCAAATAAGTGAAGGAGGTCACAAACTTTGTACACCTCCATTCTTTGTAACATGCCCCTTTGATTTGTGTATAAACATGTATATGTTGTGTATTGAATTTAGATAAAACGGGATGTATTTGGTGCTTGGTCGTGGCAGTGAAAAGAAAGAAACAATGAGTTTTTAAAATAGACCTTGTTGGGTTTGTCCTGGTGGTATTTGGTAGATCAGGCCCAAACGAAACTAAATATAAATAAGGGTCCGTTTGTGCTGTAGCGTACCACAAGAAGAGTAGTGAAACGTAAATATATTTGAAATGCAGATTGTTGTAAGAAAGTAACATCTAGGTGGTTTCTTGATCTCGCCTAATCGACCAAGAGAAAGAAGTAAGAAGGAGAAAAATATACTTAGGGTGCCTTGGTCTCGACTGGAGCAGAAAGAAGAGAAAAAGAAAAGTATAAGGGTCGTTTGGACTGGGTTTGTGGCTCGATGAAATGCTCTTGGTGGAATAAACCCAAGACAAGTAAAAGCAAAATAAATAAGGTTCGTCTAGAGTGCATGTTCAATAAATTGAAGGTTTAAGAGTCCATTTGGTTTTGTAGTTTTCTAACATACACAACATAATTTACGTTTCCATTTTCAAGGTGGGTGATCGAATATTTGTGGTGTGTTAACCAAAGATTTAACGTGGCATTATAAGAATCCGAGAGAGGTTAGACGTGGTTTTGAAACTTGACTAGTTTAGTTCACTGTTAGGTTCGAATAGACTTTAGTTCACAAAAATGAATTTCACCACAACTTAAATGTAGGATTAAGTTTTTATCTAAGTATGTCCAGTGAAGTATACCATGGGCCACCCAAAGAATGCTTGTTATTATAAACGTATAAGAATGGTTAAAAAGATTTTATAAATTATGTAGTTTGTTTATATTTGTTTTAGAAAAGGAGATTTGGTACAAAATATGAGACGCATATAGTTAAAACATCTAAAGTCGACTACGTTTGGTTATTTATCTAAAAATATAAAAAGTTTTAAGTTATGCGTAATATTTAGATTTTTTTAAATAAAATGTGAGTACCGTTACAAAGTAATTGGTAAATATGTTGTGATGTCAAAAGTAAAAAAAAAAAAAAATTGTCATGGGTAAAAATGGTTATTTTGTGTTATAATAATGTGTTAATCGTAGGAAAATTTTACGGGATGTTATAAAAGGAAACCACTGGCATTAGGATCAATGACTCCCCTGACACTAGAAGTATATCTAGTAATGATTCTAACACTTATGTCTCTTGTTCTTCCAGGGACAAGACCTCAGAGACCTCTAGTTATGCCAGCTGTGATTCCAAGACCAAGTCAGACTCACCCAAGTCCTCAACAAAGATTTCTGACAAGTCAACCTACAAGTCTGTGGACTCTGAAGTTGCTGCTGATGAAGTCCTTTATCAATCAGCCTCTTTTGAAGACTTGTTATTTACTTTTTATGAAAACAATTCCTTTCAGTGTTTACAAAACAATTCTGTCTCTGATGTTTGTTTGAATAATTCTATGTTTAATAAGACATCTTTTGGATTTAATAAATCTTATAAGAAAAAGAAGTGTTTTGTTTGTGGTAGCAAGTTGCATTTAATTAAGGATTGTGATTTTCATGAAAAGAGGATGGGTGATTCTGTTGTTAACAATAGACCTAGACATAAGTGGACTAATACTAAACCCTCACTAGCTCCACAGGCCAACTATCATGTCAGCAGAATGTATTCCACTCCAGCTGATTGGCCTGTTTATTCCAATAGGTCTGTTTTTAACAATAGATATATGAATACCAATAGAAATAGATGTGGATCTCAACCATTTATTGGTGCTAATCATTGGTGTGAATATATTGACCCAATGGGAAAGGGTAATTGGGATTCTGCTGAAAAGTCCTCAGCAGATTGTTCTTGGACATATAAAAGACCATTTAATTACAGGGAATCCAAGAACAATTGTGGATCTAACTCATCATCTTGGGTTCATCAGAATGATTCACAAGGCAGGCTCAAGTCTTTCATGACTTAAGTCTCAAATTACTTGTTGTTGTTGTATTTTAACTTTCTTTGTTGTAGGAACACCCTCTTCTTAATAAAGACTTAGGTATTGTTGATAGTGGCTGTTCAAGAAACATGTCTGGTAATGAAGAGAAGCTGGATGACTTTGTACCTTTTAATGGTGGCATTGTGAGGTTTGGAAGTGGAGTAGGAAGGATTACTGGCAAAGGAACCATTAGAACTCCAAAGGTGGATTTTGAGATGGTTGTTTTCATTCTTTCACCTGAATTCCAAATGCCTGATGATAATCTTGTGTTACTTAAGGCTCCAAGAAACCATAATCTTTATACCTTTGACTTGAATGATGTCAAGCCAGAAGGTAATCTTACTTGCTTGGTGGCTAAAGCATCCTTGGATGAATCTACAAAATGGCATAGGAGGATGGCACATGTTAATTTCAAAGTCATCAACAAACTTGCTAAAGATGGACTTGTTCATGGACTTCCTTCCAAGATCTTCACCAATGAGCATAATTGTGTGGCTTGTAACAAGGGAAAGCAACATAAAGCTTCTTATAAAGCTATTACCACTGTGAGCATAATCTCAGAACCATTGCAGCTGCTTCACATGGATCTTTTTGGTCCTACATCCATCAGGAGTATTGATCATAAGTACTTCTATTTGGTGATCACTGATGCTTTCAGTAGATTCAGTTGGACATTTTTCTTAGTGACTAAAGATCAAACCTTTTAGGCACTCAAAGAATTTATGGCTCTAGCTGAAAATCAACTTAACAAGAAGATTAAAGGTATTAGGTGTGACAATGGGACAGAGTTCAATAATGCCAAACTCATTGAACTTTTTGGTTTAAAGGGTATTAAAAGAGATTATAGCACTCCTAGGACTCCACAACAGAATGGAGTTGCTGAAAGGAAGAATAGAACCCTTATAGAGGCTGCAAGATCTATGCTTGCTGACTCTAAGCTTCCCATCATGTTTTGGACTGAGGCAGTTGGTACTTCCTGTTATGTATTGAATAGGGTGTTGATTACTAGACCTCATAATAAGATAACCTATGAACTATTGACAGGGAAGAAGCCCACCATTGAACACTTGAAACCTTTTGGTTGTCAGGTGACCATTCTAAATACAAGTGATCATCTAGGAAAATTTGAAGCAAAAGCTGCTGAAGGTTATATTGTTGGTTATTCAGCACATAGCAAGGCTTATAGGGTCTATAATTTGGCTACAAAGAAGATAGAAGAGACACTTAACCTAAAATTTCTGGAGGATAATGTAAATGTACAGGGCAAGGGTCATGAATGGTATTTTGACCTTGATTACCTTACTGATTATTTGGGGTATGCTAGACACACAGCTAACCCATCTGCAGGAATACAACTGTCATCTTCTAACAATGCAGGTACACTAAAGGATGATTCAGACAGTGATTCAGAAAGTGATGAACCCACTATTGTTGTAACAACTCTACCAACCCAGATAGCAGATCCTCCTACCAAAGAAGCCTCTGATGCCCAATCTGCTGATGATGTGGAAAATTCAACTTATGCAGAAGATCTTGCTAGACTCAAAAAGCAAGAACATGCAGCTACTGAGGAAGCTAAAAGACTTGGTCTTGAGTTTGCTCAAGACACTGAAGCCCTCTTAAAACAAGCTGTTGTTGAAGAAAGCAGAAAACCTAGTTCTGCTGATGCATCAGCTGATGCAGCTGATGATTCTGCTGATGGAGATTCGGCTGAAGGTGTTTCTGTGGAAGTTCCTGTTTCTACTGAAGTTTCCACAAGTTATGCTGAACCTTATGGCAGGTTTCCCACTCCCTCAGATCTTGCTAATGTTCAACAAAGTGATGGCATTTTTCAATCAGCTTCCTATGATCAAGACTTTGCTCCCACTTTAACCAATCTTGATACCTCAATTGATGTTAATCCTGTTACAATTAAAAGGATCAACACCATACATCCACAAGATAATATACTTGGTGATCCAAATGCAATGGTACTCACCAGAAGTGCCATTAAGAATACCAAGTTTGGGCAATGTGCATTTTTGACTTATGTATCCACTCAGAAGAGAGACAATCACACAGATCAGAAGCACTGTTTGTTTGCTTGTTTCTTGTCTCAAGTTGAACCCACAAGCATTAAACAGGCTTTACGTGAGCCCAGTTGGGTTGAAGCTATGCAGGAAGAGATGCAGCAATTCAAGAATCAAGATGTTTGTGTACTTGTTGATCTGCCTGCAGGGAAGATTGCAATTGGGACCAAGTGGATCTTAAAATGCAAGAGGGATGCCAGAGGTATTGTGGTCATAAATAAAGCTAGATTGGTGGCTCAAGGTTTCAGACAAGAAGAAGGTATTGACTACACTGAGGTCTTTGCACCAGTGGCTAGGGTTGAAGCCATTCGACTATTTTTAGCCTTTGCCTCATATATGGGGTTTAAGGTCAATCAGATGGATGTCAAAAGTGCCTTCCTTTATGGCAAAATTGAAGAGGAAGTGTATGTTACTCAACCACAGGGCTTTAAAGACCCCCAACATCCCAAAAAGGTGTACAAAGTTGTCAAAGCACTTTATGGACTTCACCAAGCACCAAGAGCATGGTATGCTAGATTATCTACATTTCTTTTGGAGCATGGATACAGAAGAGGAGCTATTGATAAGACCCTCTTTATTAAGAAGAACTCCAGGGATATCATTCTAGTACAGGTATATGTGGATGACATCATTTTTGGCTCCACAAAGGAAGCATGGTGCAGGGAATTTGAAGATTTGATGAAAGGTGAATTTCAAATGAGTGCAATGGGGGAGTTAACCTTTTTCCTAGGGCTACAAGTCAAACAACACCCTGAAGGGATCTTTATTCATCAGGAGAAATATGTTAAAGATATCTTGAAAAAGTTTGACTTTGAACTTTTGAGGACTGCTACCACTCCATATGAACCACCCAAGCTTAAGAATCCAAATGAGCAAGATGAGGCTGTTAATGTTCATCTTTATAGATCCATGATTGGCTCACTCATGTATCTTACAGCCTCTAGGCCTGACATTACTTTTGCTGTCAGTACTTGCTCAAGGCATCAAGTCACTCCATTGACTTCTCATCTAAATGATGTGAAGAAAATTTTCAAGTACATCAAGGGCCAACCCAAACTAGGCCTTTGGTACCCAAGGGATTCACCATTTGTGTTGGAGGCTTACAGTGATAGTGACTATGCTGGAGCTAATTTGGATAGGAAATCCACAACAGGAGGTTGTCAATTTCTGGAAGAAGACTCATCTCTTGGCAGTGCAAGAAACAAACCATTGTGGCCACTTCTACCACTGAAGCAGAATATGTAGCTGCTGCCAATTGCTGTGGTCAGGTACTTTGGATTCAAAATCAGATGTTGGATTATGGGTTTAATTTTATGAACACTAAAATCTTTATTGACAATCAAAGTACTATTTCCATTGTTAAAAATCCTGTTTTTCATCAGAGAACTAAACACATAGAAATTAGGCACCATTTTATAAGAGATGCAAATGAGAAGCATCTAATCCAAGTGCTTAAGATTCACACTGATGATAATGTGGCTGATTTGTTAACAAAAGCTTTTGATGGACCTAGGTTTAATCACCTGGTTGTCAATATTGGGATGGTTAACCCTTGAATGCAATGTTTGAGGGGAGGCATAAGCCTCAGGGGAGGCATATGATTCAGGGGAGGATTGTACATGTTGTATATAGATTATTATGTTTACTAACTTTCTTTTGCAGGTTTTTACTAATATTGTACAATATTCTGGTTGTTCTTTTGTGCTTTTGTGTGAATGTCTGGTTTCAGGTCATGTTCCTGCTGATGTTCAATGGTCTACATTCAGTGGAATAAGATGTAAAGACATAAAAGTAAATTTTATTCATAAGAGGCAAGCATGGTACATCAAGATCAGTCATCAGAAGAAACACAGAATACATAAAACATCAACAAAATAACCAACCACCATCCTACCACCACATCCCCAAACTACAATCAACCACCAACATACCAACACACCCCCAAGCAACAACCTAATCCATTTTTCTCTTCCGTTTACCCAAGTCCTTTGGGTCTGGCATCTTCTTATGGATTCCTCTGGATTGCATGTCCTTGTTCCAGAGTTTGGGAGCTGCAAGACCAAGAACCACCTTCAATGGACCCTTCTTTCTGACTGAGGATTGTGGCTCTTTAGGGACAGAGATTCTTCTCATATCTACACAAACTCTTTCCATTTCATTAGTTAAGAATGCAGTGACAGGGGTGAAGTCAGGGACAACCATAGCTAGAGGAGCTGGTGCTTCCTCAGCTTCAGTGGTTTCCTCTGATGAGGTTGGAGATGGACATAACTCTGAAGGACCTTCATTTAAGTAGTAGTATGATCTTTGGATTTGAGGTATGTCAAAGGTAGAGTCTGATGAATCAGAAGAAATTTCAATGACTTTGGGGGATGGCTTCATGACTCAATTGTAAAAATGACTTTGGGGGATGGCTTCATGACTCAATTGTAAAAATGACTTTGGGATTTGTATTTGTGGAATGGTGAGTTGATTATAACTTGAAGACCTCTTTTATAGACTTGATTTGAGTTAACTGGGAGTTAATGTAAGTTAATGGGAGGTAGTTGAGTCAGTAGCGATTACTAAGTGTGCAAGTTGTCCACTTTACTGGATACTTCGGATGAAAGTCAATGGTTTGACCAACATGCTGCTGATACTATTTATCTTGTTGATTAAGTGTGTTCCTGCTAATGATCTATTCAAGTTTAATTTATTCAGGGGAATGCTAATCAGAAGAATTTAAACAAACAATAATTAAGAAAGTAAATTTTATTGATTCTTCAGAGGTACAATACAAGATAATGAAAGTAAAAGACAAAAAACAAAGTCCCTATTCTACTTTGCCCTTCCCCTTGATGTCCACAGTCTTCTTCTTGCTCTTGTTATTGATATTGAAGAGTCCTTGCCACTGAGGACAGGGCAAACCTAGTACAATCTTTCTGGTCTTTGGCAATGGAAGATTTACTTTTCTTCTTCTTGGACAAGAGGACTGAGGCTTATCAGCGGCTGTAGGAGTATAAAGTTCATCATTCTCATCATCCTCTTCATCAGAAGATGTTAAGAAGATGAGAGACTCATCAGGACTGGGAACTCTGTTTGCCCTCTCCAATTCATTCCACTTTCTCTCCAATTCTCTCTGATACTCAGGATCATCAATCTCAGAGGGATATGGTGGAAGATCTTCAGATGATGATGAACTTGGTACAGGCACATCATGTTTCTTCTTCTTGGCTTGTTCTTTTGTAAGACCACGGGGAAGAGTTGGCATTCTGAGTGGAGAAGGACTTGTTAGTGAATCAGAGGATTCAGAGGAGTCAGAAGAAAGGTTGATGATGGGTTGATTGGAAGCCATAGATGTATTTTTGGTTTGCGATATGATAGTTAGGGATTTAATTTGAAGTTGAGAGATTTGGGGATAATTAGTCTTTATTTATAAGATCCCCCAACCGCGTATCTTTATTACCATTAATGCGAGGCAGTTTGGAGATTATTAAGGGTTCTTTGAATTTTGAATTAAAAGATCTTTGTTAAAGATATTTGGTTTCCACTGAAGGGTAGATTCTGCTGAGTGATGCTGCGGATGGATCTGTTGACCATAGTCAAAGTTTGACTATTTTCTGCGGATTGACCATCTGTTTTCAGCCGTTTGATTTGGTTTCTACGGATGAGTCAGTTAATTGGGATTTGCTTTAGTTGATTATTGGTCAAGAATTACTTTCCAATAATTCACATCAGTTTCATTCCACGTTTGGTAACTTCCATAATTAACCAAGACGTGCATATCCCACTCCCAAATTAACTGATTCCCTCTAGCTATATAATTTCAAAAACCATTTCAATATCTTTCAGAACACCCAACCCTAATTTCTCAATCTCAATCAATGGCTGCACTATATTTCAAAGGAGATCATAACAAACATGCTTTTCTCGATCGTGGTAAGAATGATGAAGATTATGTGGATATGATGGAATTTCTTCAAAGGTCCAAGATTCGTTTTGCTCTGCTTCAGTATCCAGATGTTATTTATGAGTCTCTTGTTGTACAATTTTGGGAATCCGCTCAAACAAGGACTGCTAAAGATGGATCAGCAGAGATTGTTGCTGAAATAGATGGGGAAGAATATGTGGTTACTGAGTCATTGGTCAGGACCAAACTACAGTTGGATGATGAAGGAGGGGTGACTGAGTTGCCTAAAAGTGACATACTTAGAGGGCTACAGGC
The DNA here is from genome assembly GCA_030686995.1 of Artemisia argyi. Taxonomy (NCBI): domain Eukaryota; kingdom Viridiplantae; phylum Streptophyta; class Magnoliopsida; order Asterales; family Asteraceae; genus Artemisia; species Artemisia argyi. The sequence continues at coordinate 59,695 of JARVZY010002517.1, forward strand.
TGCTGGTTATACTGGTGACGGGAAAGTATGGTACAAGAATCTGTTTTGTCCAAAATGGAGATTTTTGATACACACTTTACTTCAATGCATGGGTTCTAAGTCTGGTGGATGGGACCAATTCTCTACAGACATTGCTCTTGCTATTGTGTGTCTCTCTCAGGGAAGATTATTCAACTTTTCTAGGTATATCTTTAATGCTATGCTTGAAAATGTTAAGGATACCAAACTTAAATATTTATTGTATCCTAGGTTTCTTCAAATCATTTTAGACATAGAGACCAATGACCCCACTCACTTCCAGCCATGTTGCCTGGTGGCAATGCTCCTGATGGAGTAGCTGCTGATGTAGCTGCTGATGCCCCAGTGGGCAATCCCCCTGATGGAGATGCAGCTGATGTAGCTGCTGGTGGTCAGGATTCCCCTGATGCTCAAGCACCAGAGGATTCTCCTGATAGAACTGAAGATGCTCCTGATGCAACTGCATCAGGTGCTTCTGATGTTTAGCCTCCACTCTCTCCAAGGCTACCCACACCTGTACATTCACCAATGGATTTCAATTCTCCTGAGCATGACCCCAATGAGAATTTAGGCTTTGACCAACCTGTAAACTCACCACAATTTTCAAGACTTTCTTCACCCAGTCCTTTGAGACCTCACTTTGAGGAACATGTAGATGTAAATGTAAATTTAGATTATCCTGCTCACAGGACCAATGATGCTCCAAATGCCACAGATATCCCTGTTGGTGGAGCTGAAGGTCCTGTTACTCTCACTTATGTATCAGCTTTGTTGAACAGTTATGTATTAAAGGTGGACAAATTGGAGAATGATCTGAATTTCACTAAAAAGAATCTCAGCAATGCTGTTCTGACTCTAATTGGAAGAGTTAAGAAGTTGGAGGGTAAGCTGAAGCAAAGAAAGAGACAAGGGGTCGTGTATGACTCAGATGAGGATTCTACTAAAGCATCTGATAACATTGACTTAGAAGGCCTTGAGCTTCTTGCTGCTACCACTTTGGAGAGTGTTCAGAAACCTGGTGATACTAGGCCTGAACCATCTGTTGCTCCAACTGCTGATGCTGCTCATTCTACTGATACCAGTGTTCCAAAGGATTCCATAGTCAAGAACTCCACTGGTGTTTCTCATTATGTCAGAAGGAAGCATTCTGCTGATAAGAAGTCTGCTGATGTTCCTAGCAACAAGACTTCTGCTGATGTTTCTAGAAAGGAATCATTTCCTAATCCTTTGCCAGAAGTGGGCACTCCTGGTCCATCAGTAGATATTCCAGCTGATCTTCCTCATGATTCTCCTGATAAGACTTTTGTCCCTCCTCAGAAGCAAGATAAAGGAAAGTCTATTGTGATTGATCAAGACATTCCTTCAAGAGTCAAATCCAAGGAGGAACTTGCTTATGAGAAACTTAGTGAGAATGTTGCTGCACATTTGCAAGCTAAAGAAGATGCTGCAGTTACTAAAGTTCAATTGGATTTAAAAGCTTCAGAAGATTTGGCTAGGAAAATTCAAAATGACTTGGACAAGATGGGACCTCAGTATACTACCACCTTGCCTGCTGAAAGAAAGAAGGAGCTTGATGAGATAGCTAAGAATCTTACTGCTGAACAATGGGAGAATTTGGCTGAACAGGTTGCTTCGAAGCCTAATTTGGGTGAATCTGAGCTTGGAGTTGATAATCCTGATTTTGCTCAGATGATGGTTGAAAGAGGAAGATTACTGAGACAACAAGCGGCAGGGATTAAAGCTAAGTATCAAAAAGAAAGACCTTGGACAAAGAATGAAATCAAGAAATATATGAGGAACTTTGTGAAGAATCAGGGATGTTCTATGTTTGGATCAGGCTGGAATCAAAAGAAGGTTTGGGGATTTTATGATAAGCAGCTCACCTTCTACTATGACAAGATCATTTTAAATCTTCATTCCTTTGGTATAAATGTTGAAGATGTGTTGGAGTTTAGAGGAAGACTCTTGGATGAGCCTCCAGCTAAGAAAGCTAAGTTTCATGATACTGCTAGTCAACCTGCTGAGTCTATTGGGTCTGTTCATGGTGGTCAGGAGAATGTACAACTTCCTTCAGTTTTGACTCAGAAGAATGATACTGCTGATGTTCAGAATGATGACACTCCTGATGCTCAAATGGATGATATTCCTTCAGGTTCTCATCATACTGCTGAATCCCATCAAGATACCACTGAAGCTCCACATGATGTTACCAATGATGCTTCAGAAGATACTCCAATTGAAGTACCTGATGATGATGATTCTGCAGATGTTCCTTCTGATACTTCCAAACAAGTACCCAAAGAAGAACCTACTGATGGTCCTTCTATTCCTGTTACTGGTACTAGGAGAAAGACTAGAGCTATCAAGAGGAAGGCTCCAAAAGATATTTCTTTAGAGGATAGTACTACTTTTCTTGATTATGTTTCTGATGAAGGTCAAGACCCTGTTGTATGGGAGAAAATTGTGAAGTGGGAACTTGTTGACTCTGAGCTTGGTGAAGGAAAAGTGAATGTTATAACCAGACAAGATGGATCTACCAAGCCATTCTTATTTCTAAGCCTGATTTTACATATGGTTGATAAACAAGATCTTCTCTCACTTTATGATTGGGTCACCAAGTACTATCAAACTCATTCCCCTGATGACATTGGAATGTATTTGATGGGTGATTTGCAGATTCTGTGTGATTCATATAAAGGTAATTCTGGTGTAAGGTTTCAAGTTTGGAAAGGTTAAAAGACATGGGTGGTTGACTATTGGAAGTTCTTTCCACTACCTAATGTTCACATGATTGTCACAACCACTGGTAAAACCTTATATTGTTGGGCTGATGTTCTCTACCCTATCACAAAGGAAGTTATGAATCTCATGCTGGAGGCAAAGCTATCTGTTCCTTTGGATATGACTGCCAATGATCTTCATCTTGCTGAACAATTGGTAAGGTTCATCAGAAGAAGTATCTTGACTAAGATGGAGTTAGCAACCAAGCATGGCATTCAGATGGATTCATATCTGCAATGAGCTGATCTTGGTATTGTATTTTGTTGTATATTGTTTATTTTTAGTTTAAAAAAAAAACCAACATATTTGTATAGTTTTGTGTTTGTTGTATGCAGGTTTGGTGTTGATTATTATCTCATTCTTTATGGTCATCAACTTACCTGATGTTGACTATTCCTTCAAAAAGTTGGCTAGTCCAAAGGGTACAGCTTTGGTAAAGACTCATCAAATCTGTTGATAGCTGTAATGGTTTGCTCAAAATCATAAGGTTTTCAACTCACCTATGCTTTATTGCTGAGTAGTTGAAATGGTTGTCAATTGACCATGGATTTTTTCTTTATGGATTCCAAATAATTGGCTAGCCCACCTGTATATGGCTTGTGGTAAAGGCAGTGGAAAACCATATTTGGTATTCAATTGACCAAGATGATGATTCATCAATAATTGACTAGTCCTGAGCAAACGGCTACAGGTAAAGACATCTCAAATCCGTTTATAGCTGATGATTAGCTAAAAATCATGTGGTTATCAGTGTACCTTTGAACACTTGGCTACTCCAGTAGTAATGGCTACTGGTAAAGAGACATCAAATCCATTATTTTCAATGATTCACCTCTCACAGGAGTTAACACACCTGGATGTGATGAGAATAGTATGAAACTTATATGTTTTGATGTACATTTAGTCTTGTGTTGCTGCAAAGAATGGTGCTTTTCAATTGGTTGCTGATCATAGAGATTCTGCTTATGAAGATTCTTTGCTGTTGATGTTCATCCTCAATCCTCTGGTTTATGTTATTTGTGCTCTATCAAGAAATCTTGAACTTAACTATGTCAAATTCAAGATTAGGGGAGGATTGTAAGGAATTATTGAAGATACTGCTGATTGATACTGCTGACAGGTTCCTACGGAAGGCTTAGTGACTTTCAGCTGATGACTGGTTCCTGCGGATATTTAGAGATCCTACGGATAGAGTTTAGCCGTGGATATAACTTATGTATTTTAGGACAAGATATGTAGAATATCTTTTATTAGTTTTTCATTATTCGTTTCTTGTAAGAAAGGTTAGGGTTTCCACTAGTATATAAGGAACCCTAGGTCATTGTAAGAGACACAAGTTTTTAGTACGAAGTTTTATTAATATTATCGATCCATAGAGGATCAAGTTTAGTATACGTTTGTTTTATATTCCGTATAATTACAAGCTCACAGAGATTATCTAACTTAGTCTAGCTAGTGATTACATTACTTGGCTAACGATCTATTGGCTCGTGATCTATCAAGGTATAGATCCCTACACTTTGACATGCCCGGTTTCATGGCCAGTTAAGCTATTGGTGAGGATTGAGTATAGTGTAAGCCATGGTTATGGAATGAACTTTCTGTCGATAGTAGATATTTTGTTGAGTTGGAACACTGATTCATCGTACTCAATTTCACGTAAAAGGCTGACAATTTCTGACAATGAAGGCATAGGAATGAATTTCTTGAGGTTTCTTGTTCCTTCTGCAAGTAAACCAAGAACAGAGCAGAGGGTATTCACATCAAACACAATATCTTTGTGATAGAGATGAATACCCATGGTTTTGCTGTTTCTGCTAACTTCAAGAGTTTCCCAGAACTATGTTAAGTAAACCTCTGGTGCTGAGCATATGGTTGTGAGGAGATTGTGAATGAAGTGTCCTTTGAGTATCTCTATGATGATTTCACATGTAGGATGACATGTGATTGTCTCAAGATCAACTTTCATGTTAGACTTTCCGATTGTTCTTTCTTCTCCTTGAATCAACTCGTGTCTAGGTGTGGAAACAGCTGACATATTTGTACCTGAAATGTGTCACACAACCAACAAGAGCAATGTGGTGATATTCATGGTAGTTTACATATCAAAATCCAAGATGTCATCCAATGAAGACATTTAATGAACAAACACCAAAAACAGTAGTACAAACGCATAACTCATAACTTGACAAAGATTAGTAACACATAGCCTCACAATCAACAGAAGTTAGCAATACATAACTCGATAACTCCAAATAGTGTATCATAACTCGACAAAAATAATACTATGACCCTAACTCGACAATGTAGCCACTTAACTCGATAAATTAAAAAAAATTTGGGCAGCATTTCTTTTCATAAAAGTTATAAACTTGGAACCCATACTCGATGGTTCCATAACGGAACTCCTAACTCGGAGTGAAAATCGATGATACAAGATCAGTCCACACAAAAAAATTCATAACTCGAAAAGATTTGAAAAAATTGTGTAACTTGATAAAACATTCATAACTCGACAAAGAAAACTTGCAAACTCGATAAGCATCCATAACTCGACAAACATGTTAACTCGATAACATCTCAAACTCGATAAGTATCACTTAACTCGACAACATGTTAACTCGATAACATCTCAAACTCGATAAGTATCACTTAACTCGACGACAACTAGCAAACTGGATAAACAACTGTCAAACTTGCAAAAACTAATTCCTAACTCGACAATTTCATCATATAACTCGAAAAAATTCATACTATCTTGAGAAGTTAACGCCAAAACTTGATAAGCATACAAATAGAGCAAAAATTTCCAAATGAATTGGGCTATGGGACTGCTATAGTTTGATGTTAAAAGGCTTCTAATGACACAATCCAATCTTAAACGTAAAATAAGCCTAACAACTTATTCACAAAAGATCAAACAGTTGAATACATTTCACGAAAGTCAAGCACATGATATACTAAAGAATTGGAACAATAGGCACATGTATATTATACCCAAATAAGCCACAAAACAACTCTAATATTACACAAACATAATCCCAGAAGTTGACATTCAAGAAGTCGAACCCCTTAAACCCTAAACACATAAATTACTCATATCTGATGAATTAGGAATCCAAACAAGGATGTAGTCTAACATATTATGTCCTACCAAAGCTAACCATCCAATTTAATTAACCTAAAACATCACAAATGAGAAACACCCAATTTCATGAGCATAAACCCTAATTGTCCATTTCTGACAATGTAGTCACAGAAAACTCAAAAAGAATAAGGGCGTGTGATTATTGCAAGAAAATGATGAACATAAAAACTTACAATCATAGAAACTCATAAATCTTGAAAATTCTTGAATTCGTGAACAAAATTAGTAACAGGGGAGTGAATGTTTGCGTAAAAAGAATGAAACGGGTAGATGGGTTTGGTTATATATTGAGTACTTTGGAGTAATGTCACTTTTGGTCCTTGTACTTGTTTTCAATTCAAAGTTATTTGACTATTTAGCATAATAAGCCCCTAAGGTTATAAGAATTTAAAATTTTGAGTCCAAGCAAAGAATACTACGATTATTTTGGATGTTACCTCCCCTTGACCAGCCTCGTGAAGTTGTAAACCTTTTAATAATCCAAATGGTTCAAGAGGTGTCGAGAAAAGAATTTTCGCGATGATAAAAAGCTCTTTAATGAAGAAGTAGAAAGACTTTTTGTCTCCCCCTTAAGATATGTTTGTTATAAAATATGAAAGTTGTTTTGAACAACATATCTTGAAGAGGTGGAAAGTTTTTTTTTTTTATGAAAAAGTACTGAAATAATTTTTTTTGTGTTTTTGTTGGTTTTATATTTTTGTATTTTGTTTTTGAAAAGATATTTACAAAGATAGTTTTGATGTTTGACATTGATTTGTGTTTTAAAAACTTTTCCAGATCTTCTGGATTCAAACATCGCATACCAATTTGGTGGACTAAGTCAGTAAACCTTGTTGGAGGTAATGCTTTGGTGAGTAAGTCCGCCAATTGGTATTCAGTTCTAACAAAGTATAATTAAACTATACCTTTTCGACATGCTCGTTGATGAAATGGTAGCGGAGATCAATGTGTTTGGACATGCAGTGGCGAACGGTGTTGCAGGAAATTGCAATGGCACTTTTGGAGTCACAGTAGATCGGAATCTTATTGAATAGGTAGCCATAGTCCTTAAGCTGTGATCTCATCCAAATGACTTGAGCACAACAAGCAGACATAGCTACGTGCTCAGATTCGGTTGATGACAGTGATGTGCAGTCCTGCTTCTTTGATTGCCAAGACACAAGCTTATCTCCAAGAAACTGTAATCCACCTGATGTACTTTTTCGCGTGTCTAAGCATCCTGCATTGTCAGCGTCTGAAAAAGCAATTAGTTCAAAACCAGAATCCTTTAGATACCAGATTCTCAAGTGAATGGTTCCCTTTATGTATTAAAGGATTCTTTTCGCCTCATTGAGGTGTCTTTCAGTTGGTCTAGACGGATAACGCGAACACATATAGACAGCAAAAACAATATCATGTCTACTAGCTGTGAGATGCATGAGTGACCCAATAATACTTCGGTATTTGGTAGGGTCAACAGGAGTCCCATGTATGTCAGCATCTAGTTTTGTGCCAAAAGCCATTGGTGTATTATAAGTATCACAACTTGTCATGCCATGTTTCTTTAAAATCTCAAGAGCGTATTTAGACTGGTTTAGAAAAATTCCACGGGGTGATTGATGAACTTGTAATCCTAAAAAGAACGAAAGTTCACCCATCATGGACATTTCGAAATTATCTTTCATTAATTTTGCAAAATCAGTTGAGTATCTTTTGTTTGTTGATGCAAAAATTATGTCATAGACATAAATTTGAACAATTAATAAGTCCACCCCGTAGGTTTTTTGTAAACAGTGTTGTGTCCACCGAGCCTAAAGTAAATTTATTAGCCAGTAAGAATGTAGATAACTTGTCATACCACGCCCTTGGGGATTGCTTGAGACCGTAGAGAGACTTTTTGAGTTTGTAGACGTGATTGGGACGTTCAGGATCAACAAAGCCTTCTGGTTGACTGACATAAACCACTTCACGGAGTTGACCGTTCAGAAATGCCGTTTTCACGTCCATTTGATAAACAACCATATTCCGGTGAGCAGCATATGCAAGAAAAATCCGTACAGCTTCAAGTCTAGCCACTGGAGCAAATGATTCTTCAAAATCGATTCCCTCTTGTTGAATGTATCCTTTTGCTACCAAGCGTGATTTGTTTCGTATGACAGTGCCTTCTCCATCCAACTTGTTTTTCCAGATCCATTTTAAACCAATGACAATGATTCCATCAGGTTTTTCAACCAACTCCCAAACTTCTAATCTTTCAAATGACTCCAGTTCCTCTTGCATTGATTCAATCCAGTTGTCATAAGTCATTGCTTCTTTGATGTTCTTTGGTTCGGTTTCACATACTGTGAGTGCGTAGTTATAATTGGTGCATCTGGATGGCCAATAATTTGAACTAAAGGATGATCTCTTGTCCATTTGTGTGTCGAAGGGTGTAGTTGATAATTATCTCGCATGTTAGCAGGATCCAAATTGCGTGTAGACGACTCAGCTATGTCAAGAATGAGTTGAGCCGATGCAAACGGGTTAAAGAACTCCTCTGGATCATGCTTTGCGGTTTGTGGAACTGATTTGGGTATGGATTCTTCAGCTGATTGTCGTGAGTTAGACCCGGTTTGTTCTGCGGTTGTGGAGATGTAATTGGAGGTCCGTCTTTCCCAATAGTTGTTGTTGCTTGTTGAGGTGAATCAGGTACTTGATTGTGATCAAGGTGTGCAGCAGAAATTGGTGAGACCTCAGAAGGATGGTTTTCAATCGTATCATCAAACAATAGAGCAAACAAGGTTTCCACTTCTTTACGAGAGAGTGCAATGGTTCAGGCGAAGATTCCGGAAAGGTTAGACGGTTGGATGCGGGTCCTAACCTGTTTTGCTCAGAAGCCATTTGTGTGAGTTCATCAAAATTAGCATGAATGGTCTCTTGAATCTCTCTTGTACGACGATTCCATATCCGAAAGCCTTTAGAATTTTTAGAATATCCAACGAACACTCTAATGTCAACCTTTGCTTTAAGTTTACCTAGATCATCACGATCATTAACTGAATAGCAAAGAGCTCCAAATACATGAAAGTAATTGATGTTCGGTTTCCTTTTGTGAACAATTTGGTATGAGGTTTTGTGATGGCGTTTTGTAATCATACAACGGTTTTAAGTGTAACACGCGGTTGAAACAGCTTCCGCCCATAAGTAATCCGGTAATTGAGCATTGATTAACATCGTTCTTGCAGCTTCCACTAACGTTCTGTTGCGTCTTTCTACTACTCCATTTTGCTCAAGTGTTCTTGGAATGAATGTTTGATGTTCAATTGCCACTTTCTCAAAATACGACCTCAGAGTCTGATTCTTAAATTTTGTTCCATTGTCAGTTCTAACAATTCTGACCGTGTTGCGTAACTGAACTTGAATTTTCGTGAGAAAGGTGATGATCATTTGAGGAGCTTGGTCTTTGCTACGAAGAAAATAATCCCAAGTCCAACAGTAGTAATCATCGAAAATTACTAATATATAGCGTTTACCGTTGATACTTTGCACACGCATCAGGCCACACAAATCCATATGAAGCATATGTAACACATGATTAATACTGTGTTCAGTTTTTGAAGGAAAATAAGCACGAGTACTTTTGCCTTGTTCACAGGCTGGACATAAGTGATCTTTGGCATAACGGAATCTTGGAAAGCCATCAACCAGTTTGTGATGAGCAAGTATAACACCCCGTAAAATTTTCCTACGATTAACACGTTACCATAACATAGATTAACCATTTTTACGAGGCACTAAATTTTTTTTTTATGCATGACATATTATGTGAACCACTACGACATTTATGATTGACCATTTGCCTAGGAACGATGCTTACACACAAACCTAGATAATCTAATTATCGCAAATATATATTTTAAACGTTTATATTTTTATAATATACGTTTCGTATATTTAAGGTACAATATTTATATATTCCCGGAGCCTACGAAAATTCCCGAGATCACTCATTAATATTATTTGATCGTAACCCGACTCTCAAAACACACCAGGTGGGCCCCGTTGAACCATTTGGCCACTTAAACCCACTTAACAAACCAACCGGACCCTTTCATTTTCTTTTTCTTCTTTTCTTACTGGACCGAAACATAAGCCCAAGCCCACCAGGCTCTTTGAGCCCAAACCACCCTCTTTGTTATTTATTTCTTCCTGCCGCGACACCACTCCAAAACGCACCCTTTTTCTCGAGATTTCGAGACACAACCTATACATATTTTCGCTTAACTCGATTCACGACCCAGCTAGCTTTCGAAAGTGACAAACCTCGTTTTATATTTCATTCATTTAGAAACTCATTTCTGGCCAAAGTAAACGAGCCAAACCATGTACCAAGTTAACCATAAACGTGTCCAAACTTTCCTAGACACCACCCAACTTACCCAATGACTACTAGATTAACTCACAAGCTACAGTGGAATGTCAAGAATGAACAAGGATTGTATGACACATTCCTTTTTACTGCCATGATTCGATTGGAGGGAATTGTGGTGCCACCACACATAAACGAAACAACACAACACTTCCTTGGCATTATTCTTGTGTTCACATCTTCTAAACTCTCTATAAAACCTTCCCATGCAACCTGAGATGATCACACACACATAAACTTACCAAATATGCAAGTTCAAGTCGAATAGCACTAGTTGAACGGGACAGAAGGTTTGGAGCTAGTTCGAAGTGTAGAAGTGAAGCAAGTGTACCACGTTAGTTCATTTTGTATCCTTGGCGCGAAGTGAACCATTCCACATTCCTCTTTGATCCATTTTCAAACCATACGAACCATTTTACCCACCTATTTTGAGGTGAGGTGAGACTCTTCATTTTTGTTTATATGTATACGTATATAAAATTTACTTTGAACATAAATCACTTAACCTCTCATCCTCAAAGTATATAAACACAACATATATTTATTTTTCATTATTTTCATTTTTGACCACGCTAAATATCAAGTATGATAATAATTTTGAGCTAATAATAACGTATACGTAAATTATATCACACGTTCCATGAATACCTTGACCCATTCGAATAAGCACAAAAACACTTAGAATATTTCTAAGTGTTGAAACTGTTTTCAAAATGAGGTTTGCTCGATCACTTTGGTCTCGTAAATAAATATTTAGACACGTGACATATTATTTTTAAGGCTCGACCTCATTTTTGACATGACCAACAATTCAGAAACACTTTTTGTTCGACTATATAAGCACGTATAAGCTGTTTTATAGGACCAAAGTGAATCGACCTTGAAACTAGTTTTTATAACGTGTTGGGCTATTAAGCCCGTTACGCTGTTAACAAGCTTATTCGATAAGCTGATCTCATAAGCTTTTTTGTAACGTTTTTTACAACTTAAAATATAGTCCAAGTCCAGGCCCAAACCTTTCGTAAGCCCATTGGATCAGAAAATGTTAACGGGCCTTGATATTGTCTCGTTAAGGCCCATTTAGTGAAATAAGTTGTTTTTAAGCTAATAAGCAGTTAAAATAAGTTATTTTGAATACCCTGAGCTTATTTATCATGTCAAAAAGCTAAGTTATTAATTTGGTAATTTTTGGACTAACTATGCAAATTTTCTTAACCGGGGACTAAAAGTGTAAACTTTGCAAACTTTGGGTCAAAACTGTAATTTCTGATTTTCTGAGTTTATAACTGTAAATATTGATATTATTTGGACTTAAAATGAAACGATTGCTAACTACGGATTAACGGTGTAAAATTATATTCGTTAGGGTTAAAAGTGTAACTTTGGTAAAACTAAAGGATTTTCTGTAAATATTATTTTATAAAATAATATTAATATTTTATATATAAATACACATGTTTTGTGTAAAACTCTTATAAATATATACGATATAAATATTCGCGTAACTATAATAAATTTTGACGATATATATATATAACTTTGTTCTTGAACTTCAAACATTTAAACGAACACGAGTTTTAACAACAAACTGAATGACTAATATTCGCGATGAAACGAGATTTAGACTATCAACTAAAACATACCACATCTTTTAGGTTGTGTGTGAAGCCGTTGCCTTGCGTCGTTGAGATTATGTTACTACCACTACTACTGTGCTACTAAGGTGAGTCATAGCCCCTACTCTTAATTATTTTATAATGATTTATACACGTTTTTGGGGGAGATACATGCTTAACTATTGTTTTATACTTTTACAAGTACTCGTTAACTATTTACATATTAGTGATTTCATAGCCCACTCTTTAACTATTTTCAGGTGGGGGGGAGATACATGCTTAAAACTCGAACACAAGTCTTTTATACCGGGTATTGAAATACCGTCAGGCCAATGTTATTTGCTTAAGTTACTATTGCCAAAAGTCTCTCGATCATGAACCTTAATCACTTGAAGGGTGAACGTAAATAAATGTGGATAGTACTATTAGTGATTGACAATCCTCGTTTGGTTGTTAGAGAAAACACCAGGCGCACTTTATTGTTCTTATTATAGGTTATTGGCAAATACCTATCTTGAGGGCCTACTACTTACCGTCATAACTTGAGATTATGATTGGCTGTTAATCGTTGAGTATCATGAGCTTAAGGCAATAACAGGAACATTGATTTAAACTTATTAATTGTATGTGATTACAATACATTCTTAACTTGTGATTCGAATCTCGTGTTAAATGGATTTATAAACCAATTACTATTTCTGATGTTGATCCGGTAAAGGGCAAACCAACGAACTATTTTTGAACTGATAAGGAAATCACTCATTTTCTAATTAACAATTTAAAAACTCTATGAACTCACCAACCTTTGTGTTGACACTTTTTAGCATGTGTTTATCTCAGGTAACTATACAAGAAGGAACTTGAAGGCTCGGAGTGGGCTTGTAACCAGGCATGGGCTTAAATAAACATTTTGACATATTTCAAATAAACTTGTTGTTTAAATTATGAAACATCTTGATGTCTCGAATATTTGGTATTTTGAATGAATTAAACTTTAAAGGGTCACTTTTGTGTCGTTTTCTATGATTGTGACAAAGATCCTCGAAGTAACACCCAAAAAGTCTTCCGCTGACATCTTAAGTCTTCCGCTGTTATTAACATGATGATTTTGGGGGTGTTACAGATTGGCATCAGAGCCACGGTTATAGAGAACCAGATGTTTTTTTTAAACATTGGACTATAACTACACTTTAACTGGACCATTTTTACAAAATACCACCTTATGCCCTCCGTGCCTACGCGTTTCCAACATCTGGTAGAGACATTACTTTTACATGATTTCTTATATATGTTAACCTGTTATGATTATGCTAATGACTTATATTTACTAATCGGGATTATTACAAATACTGTGTTAATTCCATTCGCCCGACGATTATGCGACTTTAAATAGTTTATGGTACAACTACACTCTAATATATTAATATATATATATGCTCCCCCAACTATTTTGAGTACTATGCAAATCCTCTTTAATTGTCTCGCTTTCACCTTTATAGATGCTTACGACATACTCTTTTCGTACTCTCGGAAAATACGCGCATAAATTACTTTGTCAAATAGTTAAAGTCAGAATCTTAAAATGATTTACAACGTCTTAATTTGAATGGATTGGGACGCCCTTTTATTCAAATCAAGAAATTGTAAATCATTGAACCATAAGTTTATATTTCCTTAGTTACATAGTTTGGGACGCTTCTCTATGTAAATAACGAAATATAGGTTTAATTACTTCTGAGTTAACAGGCATATGAAACCACGAACCCCTAAATCTCACTAGAAACCACGAATATTGATACACAACGATATGACTAACATCGATAATGCTAACGTTACCAAGATCATTAGGTAAACCTTGACGTCACTAAACGATTGATCCTCCCAGCTGATAAAAATACCATGTGCACTCACTTTTCCCCAGACTAAATTTCTATCCACAAAAACTGATAATTCAAGAAATTTCTCTACCTTCTTCCTTTTTGTAAAAACCTATATCAACAAAACTCTTTTGTTTAACGGGTAGGTTACCCGCACAGATTTTTGTAACTATTAATTTATCTAAACGTAACAGAATAAATTCTCACCCAAAGTATGATCACAAGGAATTTTATTCGAACACCATATTATTAAAAAGCAGACTGAACGGAAATACATAAAAACATTACAAACAACGCTAAATTAAACATCACACTTCAGCGGTAGTCTGGGTGATCCCAAGTCTGAGAATTGTTAGAATCATATCCATCATCATAAGGGTCGAAGCTTGCCAATCTCTCTTCTTCTATTAGAGCCTCCAACCTACTCAGCTCCCGCTCCATGTCAGAAGTCCAACCACCATCATCGACCGCCACATTTTCCTCAAAACTTGGTTGGAATTGATCCAGATGAGGCAATTGTTGTTGTTGCACAACCACTCTTGGTGCAGAAGAACTTGATGCACCTTGTTGTAGTGATTGCTGTTGTGGTTGTTGTGGTGGTGGTAGTGGATTTGGTTGTTGTTGTTGTTGTTGTTGTTGTTGTTGTTGCTGTTGCTGTTGTTGTTCAATCCTAGCAGCTTCAACATTCTCTTTAAAACTCCAACGGATCTTGTTGGAACTCTGGTCCTCTATCTGATGAACACAAACCCATAACGATTCAATAATAGCCGCATCCTTACGATATCCGTCATACACGAAAGTATCAATCACATGTTTCCGATCATCCGATATATCTGTACACTCTACATAGCGTTCTCTAAGCCGTTGTTTCGATTATTTCGCCACCTCAAACTCCAGGATGACCCTCAAAATAGCATTTTTGCGATCCACATCACTATTTTCGGCTTCTGCTTTGATATATTGTTGAATTTGTTCAGCGGTATGTGGTAGCTTGCAAGCCATTGATTGTTTTGTGTGTGTGTATGTGGATAACCCAACACGTACCAATGGTATTTATAAAGAATTGGAAAAATAATTCTCAATTATTGTATTAAATATGACCGTTTGTATTCAAACGGTAAAACTTTTAAAACCTGTGTCTAATAAAACTAGCAACAAACTTTTTAGGGTACGTGGTGAAAATTCTACCTTGTCTTTCGCATTTCAACACAAGTGGCAAGAAACAGATCACATTAAACACATAACACCATAACTTAAATCATGAACACGCCACGTATAAGTAATACACTCTCACATGATTTGACCCCTCAATCTCTAAGAAATTGTGAACTCCTCCATAATCTTTCCAAACTCTCAAACATTATATGATCTCTGACCAACCCGTAACCTCAGATTTCTTAGAATAATAAAACATACTCGCAATCAAAAACAGTCTCTTAACTTGGGCCTTAACCCACTGCTTCTATGCGCCGACACACATTTGGGCCTCGAGATTTCAGTAACCCAACACACGATTGAACTTGATCACCAACTTAAGCCCGACATTGCTCAAGCCCAAATATTACTCCAAACCGACTCATGACCTATAGTTTCAAACCATTTTTTTTCCGTGACATTTTCTAAGTACCCTATCAATATTTTTGTGCATCTCAAATTATCATGTACCCAAGAAACAAGTGTGACGAATTTTTTTTCCAATTAATCGATCCTTCGATGATCAAATTTTCATCAAAGCTCAACCCAATTACCATATCCAACTATACCAAAAATCATATGTATTTAAATACTCGATTCCAAACAAAGACAGGCAAACTTCCATATATAGTTTCGATTATAAATTTATTAAAACCCACCTTTGTAAACTTGACCAACCAACTCTAAAACATTTTTGACACCTAATAACCTTCTATATATTAATCTGACAATTGATAAGTAATAAAAACAAGCGAGAAATTAACATAAACTAAGACAGCATAAAGCGAAATAAAAATTTCATTCATACGTTCGAAATTACATGAAAACACAACAAACCTTATTTCAACATTCCAACCACTACATGATGAGTGTCTAAATACTCATCATTTTATACCAATCTGAGCTGCCAAAACATACAAAAACACTCAAAAATGCATCATAATACTTAAAATATCTTAGAGGTGTGTTTTATATGTTCCAAATGCAAAATATGCAAAAACAGATAAAAAAACGTATAAAGTTTGCATAATTGGCAGTTTCAATCCCTCAAATTTCATAAATTGGTAAAACTAGTCCCTGAAGGTTTTCAAATGAATGAAAAGTCAACTTAAGTCCTTGGGAAACCAAAAATGTTCACAAAACATCCCTGGATAAAAGTTTACACAAACTGGCAACTTTTACCCCTCAAGTATCAAAACTGGCAAAATAAGTCCCTGGGTATTCTAAACTTGAAATTTATCAAATATACCCTTGTACTTTTCATGAATGACAATTTGGAACTTTATTGATAACTTTTGGGAAATTACATTTTCAGTCCCTCAAAATCCAAAAATTACATTTAAGGTCCTTAAAGTTTTTAAATGCAATAATTATATACTTTTGGTCCTTGTGTAATTATATTATGGCAGGTTTGGTCCTCAAAGGAAGTTTGGAAAGTTGGCAAGTTTAACCCTTCACAAATTCAGAAAATACAAAAATGGTCCTTGGGCTCTTATAATACCAAAACCAATCCGGACCTTTATTAATAACCAAATCCAAACACAAAACAAACCCAGCCCATCCTTGGCCCAACAAAATAACCCGGCCCACTCCCCTAAATATAAAACCCTGGGTGTTGACCCTTTGACCCCGCCAAAATACCACCAGTACTGTTCACCCGTCTCCCCAAACCACCCAGTCACCAAACCAGGGTGGTTTTGCCACCTTTTCCCCCCTCCACTTGCTACCCCAGCTCACACGCTACCCTTTTCCACCACCCTATACCTAACCCTGCCACAATAAATGCTTCCACACCATCTTTTTCCCTCCAAACACTCAACCTCCCCTGTTTTCCCTTCTACTTGGGCTCCAAGCTCAATAAAGCTTCACAACTTGTCCCCTCCACCTATACAACCCTCCAAAGATCTTTAATTGATATCAAACCGCCTCAATCTGTCATAAGGACTTTGGCGCCAAAAGCAATTCAAACGGCTAAGATCAATTCTGCATTATCAAAGGCTCAGATTGAAGCAAGAAACTTAGGAGTGGTCACCAAGGCTTTTGGAGGCTATAAAAAGAAGAAGAGAAGCAGAGGAATGCCTACCTTGGCATTAAGCCATTGTCACACTATGGAATAGCCATAGTCTTTACTGCTTAATTTTACTTATCATGTCATTTATTGTTTTCAATGGTGCATTACTCTTTGAGAAAGATTAATATAACATTATTTACAGTTTAATTGCAATCTATCTTTTAATTTCATGTCATTCATTTAAAAGTCATTTAAATTTCCATGTCCAAATGATAACTAGTTGTTTATTGGATTCTATATAACACTACATAGCTCTTAGTAAGCTTTTGCAAGCTTTTAGATTCATTAAACTGGCTTTTATGATTATAAATAAAAATACAAAAAGAAATAAAGAAAATCAAGAAAAATACAAAAATAAATGGGTATGAAGGAAGAGCTTGGAGCAGGACAAATTCTGTATGGTCCTGGGTTGTTGTGCTTCTTGGGAAGCTTTAGGATGTGTTATTGGTCCATGGTTCTCAGTCATCTATCAAATTCCATTTTGTAAGTTTTATTTATCAATTTTGCATTTCACTATTTCAGTCAACTAAATGTTTAGATTTCCATGTTTTTATGCTTATTTGTTGTTATTAAGTGTTTTTAAGTTATAATCTTCTATACTTATGTGTTGAATTTAAGAGTTGCTTTATATTCATGTTTCACTGTATAAATGGTATGTAAGTGATTCTTGTATTTTGTTGTCATAATTGTTGTTCAGCTGTTTGTTTATGCTTATTTGTTGTTGTTTAATGATATTGAAGCTTAATATTGATAGTTTGTTTGTTAGTTTATAGAGTTGCTAAGATTTCAATTTCAACTTTGAAAATTGCATAATAGTGATTTCTATGTTTTGTGGTTATAATTATTGTTTTATTTATCTAATTATACTTAATATATGTTATACTGAAGTTTGAATTCAATCTCTTGGTCGTAATCTTTGTTATGCTTTGAAATTCAAAAATTCATATTAATTAAGGGGTGTTTGGCACTACTTAATTCTGAGTGTTATGGTTGTTTCTAGGTGTTAAGTTTCATTGCTTACTGTCTTTAGGTTTATATTAGTCTAGTTGACTCCTTGATTTGGTCAATTTCAAAGCAAAAGTCAAATTTCACTTCAAGTTATTCTCACAGTTTCACTGTGAGAATTTTAAAAGCTTTGATGGTCATTTTGTGTTCATAAGTAGTGTAAGTAGCTTAATTTAGTTTAATTTTAACTTATTATGTCATATTTAGTTAATTAGGTTAGATTAAAATTCATATTAGTCAACTTTTTAGAATTTCTTAAAAAGTCAAAATTCTTTATAAACAGATTTTTGAATAAAAGTCTGATTTTCCTATGGCTTTATTATGAAATTTTAATCTTAGTGCTTCTAGGTTTTCAATATTTTGTTGCTAATCTGTCTTATAGTATTTTTCTTTATTTTTGTTCTGCTTTTCTTTTAGCTTAAATTTGTGCTTTTTGTTTCATGTTTTTGCCCTGTACCCAGGTTTGCTGTCAAAACCATGAGCTTGCATAAGCTCATGGATTTGACCTAAGCCAGTGTACTAGGCTCCTTTGTGTAGCTTATATAGCTAATTTTTTTGTTTCTGTGTTTGTTTTTCCAGTTGATATCTTATAGAACAGCTTATCACACCCAAACTTTTTGTTATACCTTCCTGAGTACAATGGTTCACCAGCATACTCAGGAAACTCTCTCTATTTCATAAGCTATTAAAAAGCTTAATAATGGACAAAAGCCTGTGTACCTGAGCTTTCTAGATTGCTTAGGTGCCCATGTCTTTGGTTCAAGGCTTGTAATTCATTCCCAGGCTTATACACTAGGCCTGCAACAAGCTTTTATTTTGTCCATTACCATAGTGAACACTGGTCATCCAGTGTTGACTAGCTTTTTGATAAGCACTCAAAAAGCTCTCCAATGAACTAGAAACTCTAGTCCTTGGCTTTTCTTAAAGCCAAGCAATCAGTTTCAAAGGTTCATTGGTTGTTCATCCTTTTCAAGCTTATTTAATAAGCTTGCCATAAGCTTTTTGTTTGTCCAATTGGCTGTATACATTGAAACTTTCAGTGTATTCAGCCCATTTTCATGAGCTCCTCAAAAGCTCAGCTGTGGGTCCCACAGCTTGAGCTTGAGCTTTTTGAAATCACAACCACCCCACCTTGCTGCCTCAATTCACATATTGGTCAATGGAGCTCATTAAGTGAGCTTAAATTGCCCTATTTTGAGACTGCAGGGGTGTTTGGATAGCTGTGTATCTGATAAAAACTTATAAGCTTGAATGAGCTTATGGGTTAAACTCAGTACACAAGCTTGTGTACACTTGTTCATAATAGCTCTTTAGATTTGTACAAATGTTCCTTTTTCTTTATTTTCTTTTGATAAGCTTATTCAAAGCTTATAAGCCAAACTGTGAGCAAAAAGCTCACTGCATAAGCTTATAAGCCACGAATTGCTTATTTCCCTTGTTTATAAAGTTTCATTTTCATTAAATACGTATAATACTTGTATATACTCAGTTCCATAATAAGAAAAACCAAAAAGAAACAAATTTGAAGCTAAGTGATAGCTTCTATTTAGAAGCTTTTGGCTTATTTGCTTATTTTGATCAACTGTTGAACAAATAAGCTCTCACAGAGCTTATTTGGCTTTTGTAAAAAGATTTCCTTTAATAAACTTTTATATTTTTACTTAATGTATAAATCTGTAAAAAGAAAAAATCAAAAAATAAAAATTTGGTAAAAATGGGTGTGGGTGGGATTCGAACTCAGGACCTTGGCTTAGTAACATGCTTTATATCCCACACCCCTTCCAACTGCTCTGGGGCACCAGTTCCGTTGGAAGGGGTTTACTATACTTATTTATAGAGGTTTTTGTTTCAATAAGCTAATTCCACACGTTAAGCTTATTTATCAGCTTATTAATAAGCTTTTGTTCAATATTTCATTTTTCCTACATTTCTGCCACTATTTATTAGTTGTACAAAAATTTTCATATTTTTATAATATAGTTTAGTATTTATTAAAATTAAAAGTAGTTAAATTAGGTAATTAATAATAATTAGTATTTAATTATTAAATTAACTTATTAATTAGTTTTTAGGAAATTTTATATTTTTATAAAGTTTGTATTACTTTAATATAGTTGTATAAAAAGTTTTATAATTTTATAAATAAGTTTAGTATGTATAATAATTAAGTTAGTATTAATTAGTTTAATTAAGTAATAATAGTTTTAAATTAAGTTTTCTTATTTTTTGTATATTAAATATAGTTTTTATATTTTTCTTAGCTTTTTATAAGTATTTTAGAATTATGTAAAAAGTTGTAGATTTTAGTTTGCTTATTTAGTATATACAATAATTAAATAATAGTATTAATAAATAAATAATAAGTAAATAATTAGTAATAAATAGTATAGTTGTATAATAAATATATTTTTAGTTTCAAAATTTCTTTTATAGTATTTTTAACTTTTCTAAGTTGTAATTTTATTTTTCTAAGCATTTTTTATATTTTCCTTATTTTTAGGTAATTATAAATAGTAAATAATAGTTTTTAATTAATAGTAAATACATATATACTTGTAAAAATTATTTTAATTCATAAATAATTTTCTTATATTATTAGGATCACAAAAATATAAATTTCACATTTGTGGGGTTTATACTGATCAGTTTTCAGTTTTATTTTGGTACGTAGACGTTTATTTAAACGTGAACGTACGCGTTTTAGGTTTTTAGGTTTTCTTAATTTTTAAATATGTTTGTAATTATAAAATAAATATTTTAAAGTTTTTTTTTTAATTTGCATTTAAGCCCCTAAGGCATGCAAATACATACTGTAATTATATTTGTTGTTTCGTTTTGTACGTTTACGTTTATTTGAACCTAAACGTACGTTTGTAAATCCTTTTACATTTTAGGGTTTCTGATTGCACGTTTTTACTGAAATAGCTGTGACAAGAGCTATTTACTATTCACATTCCTAGTGTTAGTCAGTCAGATTCCTATTTTTATATTTAATTTCAACAGATCACAAATTCGTTATATTACAGATTTCACACCTCGTTGGGACATAACGACCCGGGGATGTACTTTTCTGTACTCACGTACTTTTTCTGTACTTAACTCCCACGGATTAACTTTGCATTTCCTCCCGGCCTGCCTGGCTTTTAATATTGACCGTTCGCAAGCGGTTGAGAAATAAAGTTAGGTGGTTCGGGAGGAATCACTACACTACGACACTATTCCTCACTTCCAAAACTTGTCAATGAAGATCGCTAGAACCACGAATGGTGCAAGAAACATTAAGATCCCAACCAACATAGCACGATCTTCGTTCGGAACATACACTAGATAGATAGCAGTAACAATGGCATACATGACTGCAAGATTGGTGATGAAGTGAGGCATGTCGACGAAAATGATAAGGTGAAAGAAAAGTTAGGTAAAAAGGAGTGTAATAGTGGATTATTTAAAGAGAATAAGAGTTGGGTACTGTACACCACTGTGGTAAAATACTGTTTACACCTTAAAAGTTACAAATAATACTGCCAAGTAACAACTATAATTTTGGACTAAAGTTTCCCCAAGTTTTTCTTTCACAATCATACTAAGATTGGTTATCATAAAGTAAAAAGCTAATGTAGTAGTAGATACGTTAAGCTGGAAAATACAATTAGGAAGCTAATAATAAATACGTTATTTGTTCACCCTTCCCACTCACCTTTACAGCTACCTTATCTTAGAATCCCGGGACGGGATTCCGTTTAACGGGTAGGTAATATAACACCCCGTAAAATTTTCCTACGATTAACACGTTACCATAACATAGATTAACCATTTTTACGAGGTACTAAATTTTTTTTTATGCATGACATATTATGTGAACCACTACGACATTTATGATTGACCATTTGCATAGGAACGATGCTTACACACAAACCTAGATAATCTAATTATCGCGAATATATATTTTAAACGTTTATATTTTTATAATATACGTTTCGTATATTTAAGGTACAATATTTATATATTCCCGGAGCATACGAAAATTCCCGAGATCACTCATTAATATTATTTGATCGTAACCCGACTCTCAAAACACACCAGGTGGGCCCCATTGAACCATTTGGCCACTTAAACCCACTTAACAAACCAACCGGACCCTTTCATTTTCTTTTTCTTCTTTTCTTACAGGACCGAAACATAAGCCCAAGCCCACCAGGCTCTTTGAGCCCAAACCACCCTCTTTGGTATTTATTTCTTCCTGCCGCGACACCACTCTAAAACGCACCCTTTTTCTCGAGATTTCGAGACACAACCTATACATATTTTCGCTTAACTCGATTCACGACCTAGCTAGCTTTCGAAAGTGACAAACCTCATTTTATATTTCATTCATTTAGAAACTCATTTCTGGCCAAAGTAAACGAGCCAAACCATGTACCAAGTTAACCATAAACGTGTCCAAACTTTCCTAGACACCACCCAACTTACCCAATGACTACTAGATTAACTCACAAGCTACAGTGGAATGTCAAGAATGAACATGGATTGTATGACACATTCCTTTTTACTGCCATGATTCGATTGGAGGGAATTGTGGTGCCACCACACATAAACGAAACAACACAACACTTCCTTGGCATTATTCTTGTGTTCACATCTTCTAAACTCTCTATAAAACCTTCCCATGCAACCTGAGATGATCACACACACATAAACTTACCAAATATGCAAGTTCAAGTCGAATAGCACTAGTTGAACGGGACAGAAGGTTTGGAGCTAGTTTGAAGTGTAGAAGTGAAGCAAGTGTACCACGTTAGTTCATTTTGTATCCTTGGCGCGAAGTGAACCATTCCACATTCCTCTTTGATCCATTTTCAAACCATACGAACCATTTTACCCACCTATTTTGAGGTGAGGTGAGACTCTTCATTTTTGTTTATATGTATACGTATATAAAATTTACTTTGAACACAAATCACTTAACCTCTCATCCTCAAAATATATAAACATAACATAGATTTATTTTTCGTTATTTTCATTTTTGACCACGATAAAAATCAAGTATGATAATAATTTTGAGCTAATAATAACGTATACGTAAATTATATTTCTAAGTGTTGAAACTGTTTTCAAAATGAGGTTTGCTCGATCACTTTGGTCTCGTAAATAAATATTTAGACACGTGACATATTATTTTTAAGGCTCGACCTCATTTTTGACATGACCAACAATTGAGAAACACTTTTTGTTCGACTATATAAGCACGTATAAGCTGTTTTATAGGACCAAAGTGAATCGACCTTGAAACTAGTTTTTATAACGTGTTGGGCTATTAAGCCCGTTAAGCTGTTAACAAGCTTATTCGTTAAGCTGATCTCATAAGCTTGTTTGTAACATTTTTTACAACTTAAAATATAGTCCAAGTCCAGGCCCAAACCTTTCGTAAGCCCATTGGATCAGAAAATGTTAACGGGCCTTGATATTGTCTTGTTAAGGCCCATTTAGTGAAATAAGTTGTTTTTAAGCTAATAAGCAGTTAAAATAAGTTATTTTGAATACCCTGAGCTTATTTATCATGTCAAAAAGCTAAGTTATTAATTTGGTAATTTTTGGACTAACTATGCAAATTTTCTTAACCGGGGACTAAAAGTGTAAACTTTGCAAACTTTGGGTCAAAACTGTAATTTCTGGTTTTCTGAGTTTAAAACTGTAAATATTGATATTATTTGGACTTAAAATGAAACGATTGTTAACTACGGATTAACGGTGTAAAATTATATTCGTTAGGGTTAAAAGTGTAACTTTGGTAAAACTAAAGGATTTTCTGTAAATATTATTTTATAAAATAATATTAATATTTTATATATAAATACACATGTTTAGTATAAAACTCTTATAAGTATATACGATATAAATATTCGCGTAACTATAATAAATTTTGACGATATATATATATAACTTTGTTCTTGAACTTCAAACATTTAAACGAACACGAGTTTTAATAACAAACTGAATGACTAATATTCGCGATAAAACGAGATTTAGACTATCAACTAAAACATACCACATCTTTTAGGTTGTGTGTGAAGCCGTTGCCTTGCGTCGTTGAGATTATGTTACTACCACTACTACTGTGCTACTAAGGTGAGTCATAGCCCCTACTCTTAATTATTTTATAATGATTTATACATGTTTTTGGGGGAGATACATGCTTAACTATTGTTTTATACTTTTACACGTACTCGTTAACTATTTACATATTAGTGATTTCATAGCCCACTCTTTAACTATTTTCCCGTGGGGGGGAGATACATGCTTAAAACTCGAACACAAGTCTTTTATACCGGGTATTGAAATACCATCAGGCCAATGTTATTTGCTTAAGTTACTATTGCCAAAAGTCCCTCGATCATGAACCTTAATCACTTGAAGGGTGAACGTAAATAAATGTGGATAGTACTATTAGTGATTGACAATCCTCGTTTGGTTGTTAGAGAAAACACCAGGCGCACTTTATTGTTCTTATTATAGGTTATTGCCAAATACCTATCTTGAGGGCCTACTACTTACCGTCATAACTTGAGATTATGATTGGCTGTTAATCGTTGAGTATCATGAGCTTAAGGCAATAACAGGAACATTGATTTAAACTTATTGATTGTATGTGATTACAATACATTCTTAACTTGTGATTCGAATCTCGTGTTAAATGGATTTATAAACCAATTACTATTTCTGATGTTGATCCGGTGAAGGGAAACCAACGAACTATTTTTGAACTGATAAGGAAATCACTCATTTTCTAATTAACAATTTAAAAACTCTATGAACTCACCAACCTTTGTGTTGACACTTTTTAGCATGTGTTTATCTCAGGTAACTATACAAGAAGGAACTTGAAGGTACGGAGTGGGCTTGTAACCCGGCATGGGCTTAAATAAACATTTTGACATATTTCAAATAAACTTGTTGTTTAAATTATGAAACATCTTGATGTCTCGAATATTTGGTATTTTGAATGAATTAAACTTTAAAGCATCACTTTTGTGTCGTTTTCTACGATTGTGACAAAGATCCTCGAAGTAACACCCAAAAAGTCTTCCGCTGACATCTTAAGTCTTCCGCTGTTATTAACATGATGATTTTGGGGGTGTTACAGCAAGTTCAGTCATCGTTTTGAAATTCAAGTGAGAAAGGCGTTTGTGCCATAACCATGATTTAGTCGTTTCAGCTTTGGATAGAAGACAAATCGGAGATGAAGCTATAATGTCAGACATTGAAATTGTGTAGAGATTAGTGCCGCGCTTGCCTGACATTAGATCATTTCCTTGTAGATCATGATCAAAACAGGTTTTCTCTTGAAATGCTACATCTAAATCCCCATCACAAAATTGACCGACTGAAAAGTGGTTGTGCCCCAAGCTTTCAACATAGTAAACCCTGCTAATTTCAATGTTTCCATTCACGTAGTCACCGTATCCCATGATTAGAGCGAAATGATCATTCCCGAATCTAACAGTTCTGATAAACTTTGAAACAAAGTTGACTAACAGTTTGAGATTTCCTGTCATATGTCGGGTGCATCCGCTATCAACAATCCAGAGAATAATATGAACCACCCGCATCACAAGAAGAAGAAAAAGATGGAACAGAGATAAGGGTGGAACCCAAAGAAATTGTGGGTTCTTGTTGGTTAGAAACACAAGTATTCAATATTTTAGGAATCCATTTAAAGTATGGTTTATCTTGTAACCAACGTTACCAGTTCCAACTAGTTCTCGCTTTCTTTTGGGTGAATTCACTAGGTTTGGGCATGTTCCTAGATTTCTCCTGTGCAACTATGGGGGTAACTACAACATCATTTGAAACCGTAGTTGGCGGTTTTCCTAAGATAGACTTTGAGGCAGTAGTGAACCTAGAAGGAATGCCTGTCCTACGTTTCTTATGACGATGTAAGAGAGAATTAGCTACATATTTCTTATGATCACCAGATAATACACTTTTGTGACAAAACACACAAGATGCATTATAAATCAAAACATTCAAAGGTTCATCATTCGTTACACTGAGATTTCATTACAATTTTCCAGATTAGAATCTAATTCGGATGCAACATGAGTTTTATTCAAATTCCTAAGTTGATATTCTACTTCTTGGACTTCTAGTTTTCCGCTTTTACGTTGCCAGATCCTAGTCTTCCTAGTCTTCCTGTTACTTTTACGCTTGGGTCTGCTAACGCTTTTAGTGGAGACTATTCCTGTAGAAGTGGAAGAATTAACATTAGAACTCTAAACATGATTTCCCTTATCAGTTTTGTCTATGTGATACTTTCCTGGTGCAATCACTGTGGTGTCAACAAACTTTCCTTTTTCAGGTAGCTTAATTTTCTCTTTTAAATCAATGATGATGTGATTTTTGTCTTGGATGTGTGACTCAAGTTTTCTATTCAAATAAGCAAAATCATGGCGGTTTTGTTGCCATTCGACAGTTTTAATTTTTAATTCCGCAATGTCCTTCTCGTATTTGAGACACTGAGTTTTGAAAAACTCTTTGTCTTTGCAAATTTGACAACTTTTTGAAACATTTTTACTTTGAAATTGCAATTCCATTTCAAGACTTTGAGCTTGACACCATTCAAGCCTTTGTTTGAGTTGACAAATTTCTTTTGAAAGTTTGTTTTTCACATCATCACTATTTTTCCTCATCATTTCATTTTCTTGTTTTAATGCTTCAATTACAGTGTTCAGCAAATCATTATCAGCGCAGTAATCTTCAAAAAGCATAGCATTGCCAGATTTATAAATATCATTCATAATTAGAGACAAAATATCAGCCTCGAGAACTTGTTCCAAGAGTCGATCAACATCAGTTTTTAAAGGTCGGTTCTTTTGTTTTTGAAACAAAAATTCATTTTCATTAGATTTGAAAATACTTATCATTGATATGACCTCGTTTTGAAGTTCATGTTCCCAACGTGTAGCACAATGACACAAATGTTGAACTAATGGCAAAAACTATTTTTGAAAAATTTCTCTATTTTCGTGCTCGTAAGCAGATTGAAAAGTAGCAATTTTTATTTCAGAAATTGCGTTCAATTACCACTTCCAAATTTTCAATGTCTTTCATGAAAGTTTGAAAATGTTCTAAGACACGACAACGTTTAGGTAAAGGTGTGACTTCACCAGAAGATGGTAAAGGTCCATTTACTTGTGCCACAGTTTAGACAGGAGCCCCATTTGACGATCAAACATATGACTCGGTCACATACCATGATTATCAGGTATTTCTTTTGGTGGAACAAAAGATTTTGAAATATGAGGCCTTGCTGTGTAATCATATGGTTTGCAATATTCTACTTGACTCATTTTTGATCGACTCTCTTCTTCAAGATCTTCTTCTTCCTCATTATCATGTACAATAACACGCACAATTGAATTATCAAGCATTTGATCAATACTATAAATTTTAGGATTTTCCTTGAGTGCCTTATGAAGAAAACGGGATGTGTTGTCACCCAGATCAAAGCCTCCATTAGGTTTTGGCTTCATTTTGAATTTTTTAATTGTTGTGACTGAGCCCCCGATTTTGTAAACAACATTTTGAAATTCGTTTAGTTGTCGTTCAAGATCTACAATGTCACCAATTAATTTCTCTTCGCTTTTCCATTTTCGCACTTTATGTTCACAAAAATCCTTTTTGCAAGTTGACAACTCTGTTTGTGTTTTTGAAAGCTCTTTTTGAAGTTGTTCAACTTGTTGTTTGAGTTCACGTTTTTCATTTTCCAATTTGGAAACCAATTTACTGTTTGACTCAATTAATTCACGCATTTTGTATTGAAGATCATGTTCTTTATTGTAATATTCTTGAAGTGCCTTTTCAAAACTCTTTTCACGTTTGACTTCATTTTCAGGATTTGAAAGTTGAATTTTATAGCACTGGATGTCCTTTGTTAAAATTGCATTTGTTTCTTTCAAAGCTTTGTTTTGCTCATTCTTTTTCTGAATTAGTAAAATTTGAGCCTGTAGTTGTTTGGCCATCAGAATCTGGTCAGGATCTGGATCAGATAAAGGTTCATTTTGTTCGATATGATCATGTTTGTCATTCTCAAAAGGATCATCAAATGAAACAACTGTGTCATCATCAAATATAATAATTGTCTTCATTTGTTCATCCTCTTGAGAAGATAAAAATGAGTCAGATGGAACAACTTGCGCCTTATCTGATTCAGAAGCAGAGAGTGATGCAATTTCATGTATTAAGCACGTGTTTAGGTCATGTACCTGAGACAAACCATCAGTGTCATACACTGGGCCTAAATCATTCAACTGAAGTTCTTGCATGTTTGCCATAAGCATCACAGCTACGTTAGCTTCCAGATCTTCTATATCGTCATCATTGTTAGCATTGGCAATGAAACTATTCTCCTTCTCAGTGAAGTTTCCACCCTTTTCATCTTTGAGAGCTAAAAGTAACACCTGCTTGTGGAACTTACTACCCAGAGTTCTCGGTTTTGGACATGTTGTTGCAATATGACCTTTTCCATTACAGTTGTAGCACCAAACTGCATTTCCTGATTCTGAATTCCCATTATCAACTGTTTCAGATCTTAGCTGAGAAGCACCTGAATTGTTTTTGAACCCTCCACTGTTGTTAAACCGCTGACCATTCCCAAAATTTCCTGAATAACCTCCTGAACCTGATCGACCAAAGTTACGGTTCTGTATTTCAACCCTGCCATCATGCACAACAGCTTGATTCCTTGTATTAGAAGAAGAACATTGATGGTTGTTTATCTTGTTAGAGAATTTACTGAAGGCACGAGCAATGAGAGCAAGTCCTTGATTGAAAGTATTGAAATCCTCATCGTCATCTTCATTGTAATTTGAATAGTACGCTGCATCACTGTTGTCATATGGAACAAGTTGAGTTGAAGTCTGCTGCGGAGATGAATCATATGGGACCATTTGGTTTGATGTAGCAGGTTGTGCATAACTAAAATATTTCTGTTCCTAAACATAAGCATGATTTGACATTTGAGGTGAAGCAGAGTGAGATTGAGCAACGAGTGCCAAGGAGTTTGGTGTTAGGGGTGGTGAATAACCTCCTTGAACAGCTCGATCTTTTTCCACCTCAGATTCATGGTGCTTTAGATAATAATACAACAACCCATATGGAGCATTATGAAGATTCTTTGCCTGTCGAACAAATGTCA
Source organism: Artemisia argyi (assembly GCA_030686995.1). Taxonomy (NCBI): domain Eukaryota; kingdom Viridiplantae; phylum Streptophyta; class Magnoliopsida; order Asterales; family Asteraceae; genus Artemisia; species Artemisia argyi. Next base: position 88,986 of record JARVZY010002517.1, read on the forward strand.
CATACTTTTGCCACTCATAACCCAGACTACTGACAAACTTTGTGTTGGCTGCGATCCTTGGTACGTGTACTTCATGTCGTTCCAAATCATTGACTATATTGGTGAAACGGTGATAGTATGATTCAAATATCTCTCCTGGTTCAATCATGAAGTTGGTGTATTCCATATGGAGTTTTGTTGAACTATTAGACCTTGATAGATCTTCTTGAGCACTCTAGAATCGTTAGTTATGTCACTGTAATCAATAACACACTAATAGACAATCTCTGCAACTTGTATTTTTAAAGCGGAAACAAAGCACAAGTGTGATACTAAGAATTCTTTATCCTCTATGGATCTTTTTAATAATAATAAGAGTGTTTTCTAAAAAAAAATTTTCAATACATAATTGTGTGTTCCTTTTATACACAAGGAACCCTAAACCATTTCCCAAGAAACGTATATTCTAAAACTTCTAAAAGATATGCATTATCACTTCCTAAATAAACTCATTCATATCCAAACTATAATACATAAAATACGGAAATACTATATCTGCAGAAACTAATAATGCTGAAACTAGTCTTCAGCAGATACACTGCTTCAGCAGAAACCAACTCTTCAGCAGGAACCTTCAGCTGAAACAGCAGCATAATTCATTCTTAACAGAATTCCCAACTATCCTCCCCTAATTTTGAATTTGACCTGGTTAAGTTCAAGATTCGTGATAGATCTTCAAAATAACATACCAAGAGGATTGTAATAAGATAGCACCAGCAAAGAATCATCTTCAGCAGAATCTCTATGATCAGCAAATACTTGAAAGCTCCATTCTTTGCAGCAACAAATGACTAAATGTACATAAAAACAAATTAGTTTCATACTATTCTCATCACTTCCAAGTGTGTTAACTCCTGTGAGAGGTGAATCATTGAAAATTATGGATTTGATGTCTCTTTACCAATAGCCATCACTACTTGTTGGGAATAAAATGCACAAAGAAAAGAGTCTGCCAGAAGAGCCTGCTAGTGATAGTTAAGCCTGCCTCTTCAGTTTTGCTGATGTTGAAGATATACTAACAGTACCTTCTGGGTAAGAAGGTACTACTAGTTAAAGAAGGTCCTGCCAGTTTTCACAACAAGTTGCTATATTTTAATTAGAGATATTTACTTGTATTATTAGTCTTTATACAAAGTTATACGTTAAGTAAAAGTAGTATAGAAGTCTCAGTAGATATAATGGAGTGTTTTACCTTGAAAGGTGTAATATTAGGATAAGATAAACCTCTAGTATATTATATTAAGCAACTTGACCACTTGTAACAAGGGCTCCTTATACTATAAAAGGAACCCTTAAGACACCTTCTTAGATACAACTTACATAACTTACATCTCTTACACTCATCTTTCCCATGCATAACTTCCATATTTGAACCCTTTCACGTATCAAAGATTCAAGGTTACACTTGTAATCCTGGTGATAGTTTAGATCACCCGTATTATTTCATCAATAATATTAAATCATTTTGTGTTATTCTTTTTGTGCTCATTCTATTTTACTTATTCACCACCTTTGTTCCTTTAGTGTGTTTTAGTAAATTCCGCGTGCTAACTCACATTCATTCATAAATATCCTAAACACATTACCGAGATTAACATCTCAAGTGTTTGCACAATTCAATACAAATAGAATCCTTCCACAAGTGGTATCAGAGCTAGGCTGATATTTACGACATAAAAGAACAAAGCAAAAATGGATGTTGAGCACATTCAAACCAATGTGGCTGCAAAACTTCCATTACTCAAACAGAATGAGTTTGAGATGTGGAGACTGAGGGTTGAACAATACTTCCAAGTGCAAGACTATGCACTTTGGGAGATTATTGAAGAAGGAAACTCATTTAAACCAGCAACCACCACCTCCACAGTAAATGATGCACTTGTCACAACCGTGCAAGTAAACCCAATAACCGCTGAAGAAAGAATTCAAAAGAGAAATGATCTTAAAGCCAGGAGTATGCTTCTCATGTCTATTCCAAATGACCAGCTTCTAGTCTTTAACAAATACAAGTGTGCTAAAACTCTTTTTCAAGCTATTGTAGCTAGATTTGGTGGTAATGATGCTACCAAGAAAACCTAGAAAACACTTTTAAAACAACAGTTTGAAAACTTTTCAGCCACTCCAAATGAGTCCTTGGACAGCATGTTCAATAGACTACAAAAGCTTTCTAGCCAGTTAGCCATTCATGTAGTGATAATATCTCAAGAAGACTTAAACTCCAAATTTCTTAGAAGTCTACCCTCTGAATGGGCCATGCATGTCATTGTCTGGAAAAACAAACCAGATATTGATTCCATGAGTCTCAATGATCTTTACAGCAACTTCAAGATAGTAGAGCATGAACTAAAGAAGTCTACTAGTTCAAGCTCTGGAAATATGGCATTCATGTCATCTCATGGTATTACCAAGAAAGTTGATGAAGAAAAAGATGGTAGAGAAGAAAGTACTGCCAACACAAATTTTGGTACTGCCAGTACTTCCAGCAGTACCAAAACCATTTTAGATGAAACAATTGGTTGTGCTTTCCTAACATCACAACACAATGGTTCCACATTGACCTTTGAAGATCTTCAAGAGATCAGTGATGATGATCTTGAAGAAATGGAAATAAAATGGCAGCTTTCACTTCTTAGCATGAGGGCTAAGAAATATTTGATGAGGACTGGAAAGAAGATTGTCATAAATAGCAATGAACTTGCTGGGTATGACAAATCTAAAGTGGAGTGCTACAACTGCCACATGAAGGGTCACTACTTAAGAGAATGTAGAAGACCAAAGAAGCAGGGTGAGAAGGGAAGAGGTTTTGAGAACAAGAACAGGGGAAACAATGAGAACAAGAGCAAGGAAGTGGACATCACTGAAACAAGAGCAATGGTAGCCATTGATGGGCTGGGTTTTGATTGGAGCTTTATGGGTGAAGAAGAGTCATCCTCAAATGAAATGGCTTTAATGGCTCTCTCCAATCCTGAGGTACAAATTACTAAATGTTCTTCTACTTGTGAAGTTTTTAAAGAACTAGAAATCTTAAGAAAACTTTATGATGAACTAAAAGAATAACAAAGAAAAACTCATCAAGACCTAGTTAATCATAAGTGTGGTATGTCCAAACTTGAGAAACAGATAATTCACTTTAGAGAAAATGAACTCACCTTTTCTGACACAAAAGCTATTCTTAATAGAGACATATTTCTTAAAGATGCTGAAATAAACCTGTTAAGAACTGAGTTTGCTAAAGTGAAACAAGCAAAAGATAATATTCAACTAACTGTTACAACATTAGAAAATGCTTCTGCTTGTACTAAAAGTATAGTTGAGAACCAAATGAACAAGAAAATCAAATCTGGGATTGGATACAACACATGTCCACCTCCTTACAGAGGAATTCCTTGTCCCCCAGGTTTCGATCTTGCTGAATCAGGTTTACATGAACTCACAAATAAACCTCTAGAAAAGGTAAAACCTGTAGAAAATAGTGAACCTTTTGAGAGTACAAGTAATACTTCTCTCTCCAAAGAAAAGGTGCTCACTGATAAGAGCTCAGATGTTACAACTATTGAAGGTTGTACATCTGATGAAAATAGAAAAGAGACTGTTTCTAAGAAAGGAAACAAAGTAGGACTCATCAGTCCTAAAAGTGTAGAGAGTATAACAAAGACTAAAGTTGTTCTAAAAACAGTTGAATGTTGTGCTAAATGTAATAGCAAACCTAGAGGTTGTCAGAGAAATTGGAACAATCTTAAGTCACATCAACTTGGTGATAACTTTGTTTTGTATAATAAAGCATGCTATTACTATGATAGTTTTAATCATACTCATGCTTATTGTAACAATTGGGTTTCTGAGAATACATCAAGGTCTAAAACAAGTAAAACAAACCCCAGAAAAGGTTCTGTGAAATCTAGCACACCAAAAGTTAATCATACTGTTAGACCAAATGAGCCTGTTTACCTAAAATTCACTACTAAGGGTGCAAGTAATACTTTCAAACATACACCAAGAATTGTGAAAAGTCTCACTGAAAGGAATTATGTGGTTAAAACGCAAAATTGGAGACCAAAACCAAAAGGTTCTGCTAGACCATATGGTCCTGCTAGACCAAATGGTACTGCCAAATTTGGTACTGTCAGACCAAAAACCACAAAATGTGTCAAAAATGAGAATGTTGTTAAGTCCTCAGCATGTTGGATTTGGAGACCACTCCAACCAAATGGTGCATCAACAGTCCTAAAAAGGTTTAATTACATTGATGCACGAGGCAAACCCAAGTCAGTCATGGCTTGGGTACCCCAAAGAAACTAATATGTGTATACATGTGCAGGAACATTCAAATGATATTGCAGATCAAGGATATGTTGATAGTGGATGTTCAAGGCACATGACAGGCAACATGTCTTACCTCACAGACTTCAAATCATTTGATGGAGGATATGTTACCTTTGGGGGAGGAATCAAAGGAAAGATTACTGGTAAAGGTACAATTAAAACCAGTAAATTAGATTTTGAAAATGAGTACTTTGTGAAAGAACTACAGTTTAATCTCTTAAGTGTCTCACAAATGTGTGACACAAAGAACAAAGTTCTTTTTACTGACACTGAATGCATTGTGCTTTCTCCTGATTTTAAAATTCCTGATGAAAGTCAGATTCTTCTTAAAATCCCTAGAAAGAACAATATGTACATTGTTGATTTAAAGAACATTGTTCCTAAAGAGAGTTTAACCTGTCTAGTAGCAAAAGCCTCATTGGATGAATCTATGCTTTGGCATAGAAGACTTGGTCATGTAAACTTTAAAACAATCAATACAATTGCAAAATATGATTTGGTTAGAGGTTTACCCAAAAAGATTTTTCAAAATGACCAAACCTGTGTTGATTGTCTAAAAGGCAAACAACATAGAGCTTCTTGTAAGCCCAAGACCCATAACTCAATTTCTCAAGCTTTATACATGCTTCATATGGATCTCTTTGGTCCTACTTCTGTGAATAGCTTGAATGGTAAAAGATATTGTCTTGTAGTTACTGATGATTACAGCAGATTCTCTTGGGTTTTCTTTTTAAGAACTAAGGATGAAACAAGTGAGATCCTTAAGTCCTACGTTACAGGGATAGAAAACCAAATTGATAAGAAAGTAAAAGTAATTAGATGTGACAATGGGACAGAATTCAAGAATAGAGTTATGGATGTATTTTGCAAAGAAAAAGGAATAAAAAGAGAATATAGTGTAGCTAGAACCCCAGCAAAATGGAGTAGCAGAAAGGAAAAATAGAACACTTATTGAGGCTGCTAGAACAATGCTAGTAGATTCTAAGTTGCCTATTTCATTTTGGGTTGAAGCAGTAGGTACTGCTTGTTATGTACAAAATAGGGTTCTTGTAATTAAACCTCATAGAAAGACTCCTTATGAACTTTTGTTTGGTAGAACACCATCTCTAAGTTTTATGAGACCTTTTGGATGTCATGTCACTATTCTCAATACCAAAGATCATCTAGGAAAGTTTGAAGGAAAAGCTGATGAAGGCTACATGATAGGGTATTCTTTGCAAAGTAAGGCCTATAGGGTGTATAATAAATGCACTAGGCTAGTGGAAGAAAACCTGCACATAGAGTTCCAAGAGAAACTACCAAATGTTGCAGGCAGTGCACCAGATTGGTGTTTTGACATTGATAAGCTTTCAGAATCTATGAATTATGTGCCTGTCACAGGTACAAATACTAATGATAATGCAGGTTTTGAAGACAATGATGAAACATCTGAGGATCAAGATTACATCTTGATGCCAATTTGGACAGGATTGGAATCATCTTCAAGTCATGGAGAGCCTTCAAATTCTAAAAATCAAGGGAATCAAGAAGCAAATGAAGGTACTGAAGATGATCATGACACTCAAGATCATGGAACTCAAGATCAAGGGAATCAAGAAAATTCTGAAAATGGAAATGGTACTGTCAATTCTCAAGATGGTACTGCCAGTTCAACAGATGGTACTGCCAGTTCACAAATTGGTCCTGCTGAACCATTAAATGTTCTATCAGATGATTCCTTACCAGAAGATACAGGAATTGGAAACCTTCCAATTTCCTATGATGTTCCTACAACACACAACCCAAGAATTCTCAAAGATCACTCAATTGAAAATGTGATTGGCAGCATTGATTCTGGTGTTAAAACAAGAACTCAAGTCTTATCTTCAGACAAAGATGGATTTGTCCTAGCTGTGTATGAAGAAAAGAACCATGAAGTTGCCCACATATGCCTGTTTTCATGCTTTCTCTCTCAAGTAGAACCCAAAAACATTACAAAAGCCTTAGATGATTCAAGCTGGGTTGAAGCAATGCAAGAAGAGCTACTTCAATTCAAACTACAGAAGGTTTGGGTACTGGTTGATTTGCCCAAAGGATACAGGGCAATTGGAACCAAATGGGTTTTCAGAAATAAGAAAGATGAAAGGGGAATAGTGATCAAAAACAAAGCCAGATTGGTGGCCCAAGGGTATACTCAAGAAGAAGGAGTGGATTATGAAGAAGTTTTTGCTCCAGTTGCAAGAATTGAAGCAATTAGGCTATTCTTGGCCTATGCTTCTTTCATAGGTTTCACTGTCTAACAAATGGATGTCAAAAGTGCCTTTTTATATGGTACTATTGAAGAAGAGGTGTATGTTTCTCAACCTCCAGGCTTCATTGATGCAAAATATCCAGACAAGGTGTACAAGGTTACCAAAGCTCTTTATGGTCTACAACAAGCTCCTAGATCATGGTATGAAACATTGAATTTCTATTTATTCGAAAATGGATTTCAAAGAGGCAAGATTAATCCAACTTTGTTCATCAAAAGAACCAAGAAAGACATCTTGCTAGTGCAGATTTATGTTGATGACATTATCTTTGGATCTACAAATCAAGAATTGTGTGTAGAGTTTGAAAAACTTATGCATAGTAAGTTTGAAATGAGTTCCATGGGGGAACTTACTTTCTTTTTAGGTCTCCAAGTGAAACAATCAAATGAAGGCATATTTATCAGCCAAGATAAGTATGTAGCTGAGATCTTAAGGAAATTTGGGTTTGCAGATTCAAAGGTTGCAAGTACACCAATGGATCCAGAAAAGGGGTTACACAAAGATGCTGAGGGTGAAGATGTTGATGTGCACAACTACAGATCAATGATTGGGTCTCTAATGTACCTTACATCATCAAGACCAGATATCATGTTCTCAGTATGTGTATGTGCAAGATTTCAAGTCAATCCAAAAGTTTCTCATCTCACAGCAGTCAAAAGGATCTTCAGATACCTCAAAGGCCATCCTAAGTTGGGTCTATGGTATCCAAGGGAATCATCTTTTGATTTGGTAGCTTACTCAGATAGTGACTATGCTAGAGTAACCCTAGACAGAAAATCCACAACTGGTGGATGTCAATTTCTTGGATGCAGACTCATATCATGGCAATGCAAGAAGCAAACAATGGTGGCCAACTCTACAACTGAAGCAGAATATGTTGCAAGTGCAAGTTGTTGTGGCCAAGTTCTTTGGATCCAGAATCAATTGCTTGACTATGGGTACAATTTTCTTAACACCATTATTTACATTGACAATAGCAGTACTATATGTATCATCAAAAATCCAGTTCAACATTCAAAAACAAAACACATTGAAATCAGACACCATTTCATAAGAGATTGCAATGAGAAAAGGTTAATTCAATTTGTCAAAATTGATTCTGAAAATAATTTTGCAGACCTTCTCACCAAAGCTTTTGATTTAGGTAGGTTTAAATACCTGGTAGCAGGTATTGGTATGATAAATCTTTGAAAAACATGTGTTTTGTATATAAATAAACAAGTTCTGAACACTAAACATGGTACTGCTAGTTAGTCATAAGGTACTGTCAGTACTGTTGATACAAAAGTTGGGCGTACCTGGTTGTTGGGCTTTGCTCTTATATCAATTCGTTCTTTAGCACTTTGTTACCTGTGTACTAAGAAAAATAGAACAACACCGTTAGGCTTATCGAGGGATTGTCTCCCCCGATTAGACTCCGGCGTGAGAGTAAGTAATCGAATTAGGTTTTTAGTTGAAGAGTTAGGGATTTTGTAAATCGTACCTTGAATGAGAATCGTATGATTCTATATATAGGGGCTAAGAAACCGTGTTTCTTGCTCCTTACTCTTCGCACGCATAGTGCTTATCCAAGGTAAGGATATCTATTCCTTGAATAGATAATCCTTATCGTGTACCCGGTGGGTTAGATTGAGCCTTTGGGCTTCATGAGCCCAAAGCGTTGATACTACGGCCCATACCATTGTCATGGTAGCCCATTCGTGATGGGCTTAGGTGTAAGTAATGTCTATCATTTGGGCTTGCGGCCCAAATATAGGCTATACGTCATCATGTCCCCCCAGTCTAGTGTGCGCGGCGTGTAGCCGCGGGTACTAGACTTAATATCAGCAGCGGTAAGCGTGGCGGGAGATTAAACAAATTGCTACCGCCTTTTTGGAGGTGCAATGCACCCAATAGGTTCAAAATAGTTGCCTCGGAAATCGGGGGTGGTGACCACGTATCTCTTGGGATTCGGGAAAAAGTGCATGTACCTTTTCACCTTCTAGCCACACATTCACTGTGAGTGGGTTCCACGTGGATAGGGATTAGGGTTTTTACCACCCCTATATAAGGGTCACCGCCTCCCTTTTTTACACACACAGTAAAAACACACACACACAACTACTATCCACCTTCTTCTTCATTTTTAGAGCGTTTTTTTGCAAGAAAACCTTTTAACCTCCGTAGGTAATTTTTTGTGTGCGTCTTCTTAGGTTTAAGATGAAAATTGTCGCTCAGTTAGATGAGTTTCGCTCTGCGATGTCTGTCGAGGATGTGATGCATTTTTCTTCCGACTATTTTGTGCCTTTGGATGTACGTCCAGAGGCACCAGATGTCGATGCGTGTATAGCCGACTTCCCCGAAGGGAAGATAGGTTTATACACGAAATTTTTTGAGTACGCTAACTACCGCGTACCTATATCTGTATTTCTGAGTGATTTGCTCAATCACTATCGCCTTCACATCTCTCAGCTGCACTGTATAGGTGCGGCGAAGGTGTCGAATTTTGAGATAAACTGCCGTTTATTGGCGATAGAACCCACCGTGGACTTGTTCCGCTCCTTTTACCACTCAACGTGGTCAAACGGTTGGGTATCCTTTGCGAAGCGCCCGGGGGCGTTTCAGTGTTATACGAAAAAAGTTGACGCACTCAAGAATTGGAGGGAATATTTCTTTTGGGTAGACAACGTGGTCTTTCCCTCCAATTTTGAGTTTTATACTCAGGCGTCCTTACCAAGGGATGGGCGTCCCGCACCCGGTTCATATAGGATTGCTGACGCGCAGACGTTAGATGCCAATCGATTGGCCATTAACCCTTATCCGGAGGAGTTTTTGGTTCATGTAGGATTGAGTCGCGCGTATTTTGGCGCAGCAGATGAGGTTCCCACTTTCCTAAGTGAGGATGGCCGGGGTGGGTGTTCATCCTTTGTAATTGTTTGTAAGTTTTTCATTCTTTATCGTCGCGCATTTGTCAACTAATCTTTCGTTGTTTGCTTGCTTTATTTTTATATGTGCAGAGATGGACTTGTTCGCGGTGGTGAAGCTTGACAAACCAAAGCAGGTCACCATAGGGGTTCGTCCCTTGAGGGAAGGGGAGCCGCCCCTACTTGACGCGACCGCGGGGCATTTGACTGCTCTGCCCTCGGCCGCCCCTAAGGAGACGCCCCCACTCGTAGTGACGCTTGTGCAGACTGTAGCTCCCGAGGTGGTGGCGGAGCCTACTGAGAAGTCGGTGCCTGAAGTAGAGGTGGCGCACGAAGAGGCGCGCTCAGGGTCATCTGATAGCATCCGGATCCTGAAGCCTGAGGAAGTGCTGAGAGAGGAGGTTGCGCAGAGTTCAAAGCGCAAGGCTGAGGCTGGTGGGAGTGGCAATAGGAAGAGGCGCCGACACGTCATTGGAGACGCGGAGTCGAACGCAGAGGAGACTGCGACCTCCGGCGCTCGGTTGAAGGTGGATGACACTTCCCCGTTTTTGTAAGTGTAAATTAGTGGTACTCTCTCTTTTTCCTTTATTATTACTTGTTGTAATTATTGGCTTTGTTGTGTAGGGATGATGGCGCAAAGGATGATGAAGTTTCCTCTCCACAGAACAAAAACAAGGAGGGGGATACTTTGGCTGCTGATGGTGGTGAGGCGCAGCAACTGCTTGATGAGTTGGCTGCGACTACTGCCCGTCAGGCTGAGCTGGTGGCGCAGCTGAAGGGGAAGTGTGCTGGGGAGAGTCGTGCTCTAGCCCAGAAGGAGGAGGAGTTGGCGACCCTCCGTGCGCAATTGGCGGATGCGCAAGTGGAGCTGGGGGCCTCGAGGGCCTATGCTGAGAAGATTGCTCAGGATAAAATGAGCATATTGGCTGACCTGAAGTACGCGAGGTCAAAGCTTGAGCAAATAAAGGCTAAGACTACCTGGTCGGTGTCCTATCTCAAAGAAAAAAGGGCGGAGCATTATGCTAGCCTCCAGAAGTTTAAAGAGGACATCGAGAAGGCGGTCTCGATACATGAGGAGAGGCTGCGCGCTCTTAGCATAGAGTATGACGAGGAGCTGTACCCCCATCTAATGTCTACTATAGCCGAGCGCAGGTATCCTTGCTTCTTTATCTTTGAAATTACTTCATCGCTTTTTTGGTTATCTTACACAATTGTTTCTTTGTAAATGCAGATGGTTGATTAGCCATGGGCTGCGTCTGGCAGCCCTGAGCACACTAGAGTCTGCGGAGGTGGTGGAAGCATTCGGGAAGGTTGTGCACTGTGCAATGGCCCGTGGCCGTTCGCAGGCCATGAAGGAGCTTCGTGAGGCCAAGTTGCTGGAGAAGGACTTGGCGGAGATCCCTGGTTACAGCTCTACGGCATACGATGAGCTAGTGCAGGCCATGGCGGGGCTGAAAGTTCTTGAGTTGCCCCACATAGGGAAGTTGGAGCGCGATCAAGATGATCCCATAGCCGTGCTGATGGCGGGTCTAACTTTGCAGCGCCATCTTGAGGAGAACGCGGAAGAGGAATTAGATTATTATCTAAAACCTGATGTATCGCAGCTTCAAGTCCCTGTGTTCGCACGGCCTCGTGATATCCTGAAGCCTTTTGCTCTTGAGAAGGAAATTCCTTTGAAAGAGGTGCTAGAGCGACATGCCCAGAGGGTTGCTGTGAAGAAGGGTATCAAGGGCAAGGCCGTGATGTGCGGTATGGGCGCTGCACACCTTCCTACATCAGATGGCGTGGCCGTGACCATTCCGACCGTATCTATGCGAGATGCCATAACCTTGAGTAAGCTTAAGGAAACGGGGAGTTCCGTTGCTTTAGAGGAGAATACTGAGTATCGCCATAGTATATAGGCGTTTTGTATATTTTATGTATCTTTCCCTGTAATTTATCGATAAATGTGGAATAAGATACATATTTTGTTTTAAGTTCGTGACTTAAGTATACTTGCATTTTTTTTTTATTTTTTTATTTTTTTATTTTTTTTTTATTTTTTTTTTTACTAAGTCTTTCAAGTGCGTGACTTAAATATACTTTTTATTATCTGACCAAGTGTCTTGGCTCGTTATGTTGCTAAGCTTGTACGGTGTACTTGGTATATGTGCATCCGTCGTGGGGTGCGCATGCGAATCTTACCTCAACGTCTCGAGAGTAAGGCGCTTAGCAAGGATTCGTGATCCAATGTTGATGGGTTTGCAACCCTCTTATTCAACAAGTCAATTAGTAGGTTAACTTATCCTTTATGCCTTCGTGGGTCTTTAAGTGGTGCATGCACGCCATGTCGGCAAAATATAAGATAGACAATATTGACATATATGCAATAAAGTAAAAGTGCGCTATGGAGTTAGCTAGAAACCATAACATTTTATTAATACTTGCAAGTTTATTGAAAAAATAGAAAATATAATTCCTAAAAAAGAAAAGAAAGACAAACACTTATTGGGCACCTCGTAGGGTGTGAGGGTGTTTGTGTAAGGGCCATAGCCTAAAAGTAACATTTCTTGAGGTTACAGATGTTCCAAGTGCGCGCCAGGTCATGACCTTCCATGTCGCGCAACCTCTATGCGCCGTTGCCGAGCGCGTCCGTGACCTCGTAGGGTCCTTCCCATTTGGGTCCGAGCTTGCCTGTGTCTTCTGCGTGGCTTGCGTCATTGGCGCGGTAAACAAAGTCCCCTGGTCTAAATGAAGTGTTTTTGACTCTTGCATCATAATACTTCTTCATTTTTGCCTTAGCCTTTGCTTCTCGTATAGCTGCACGTTCGCGTCTTTCTTCCAGTATATCTAAGTCTATGCGCCGTTCCTCGTCATTTGTTGTGACGTTGACCTCTGCTGTGTGTAAAGTGGGCATTCCTATCTCAGCTGGTATGACGGCTTCTGTTCCATAGACTAAGGAAAATGGCGTGTCGCCAGTACTGGTTTTGATTGTCGTGCGATGCGCCCATAAGACATGCGAGAGCTCATCTACCCATCTTCCTTTGTGCCTGTCCAGGCGCGCTTTTATTCCTTCGCCTAAACTGCGATTGGCGCGCTCAACTAGGCCGTTGGTTTGTGGGTGTTTGACTGAAGCAAAGTGTTGTGTTATGTTCAAACTGGTGCACCAATCTTTGAATGGGTTATCACAGAATTGTTTTCCGTTGTCTGATACGATCTCACCTGGTAGGCCGAAGCGACAGACAATATTGTCCCAGACGAAGCGTTTGACTTGGTTTCCCGTAATGTTCACCACAGCCTTTGCTTCGATCCACTTTGTAAAATAGTCTATGGCTACAATGAGGAATTTTATTCCTCCCGCTGCGACGGGGAAAGGTCCTGCGATGTCAATACCCCATTTGTAAAATGGCCAGGGTGAGGTAATTGGTGTTAGCTCGTGCTGTGGTCGGCGCGGAATAGGTCTATGTACTTGGCAGTTGCCGCACTTTCTTATTAGGTCGCGTGCGTCGCGGTGCATTGTTGGCCAATAGTATCCTGACCTTAAAGCGCTTGCCACCACGGATCGTGGCCCTGAGTGCATACTACATGACCCAGCGTGAATCTCGCGGAGTATGTAGTCTGCTTGGAGGGGTCCGACACATCTGAGCCATGGTTGTAAGAAAGATCGCCGGTAGAGTACGTTGTCGCGTAATTCGAATCGTTGCGCTGTGCGCCGTATTCTTCGAGCGTCTTTATTATCTTGGGGTGGGATTCCCTTGCTAATAAATTCGATGATAGGTGTCATCCACGTAGGATCTTGTTCTTCTATCACCGTTGATATCTCCATATCCAAGATTGACTTGTTCTTTAAAGTTTCCACCAATACCTGTTTTGAAAGGTGTGCGAAGCTTGTGGATGCAATCTTGCTGAGTGCATCCGCCTTTCTGTTATCTCCTCTAGGTACTTGCTTTATTGTGAACCTATAAAGTTTTTGATCAAAGATTTTGTCTTATTCAGGTATTGGATCATGTGGTCGTCTTTGGCTTCGTATTCTCCTAACACGTGGTTAGCGACTAGCCGAGCATCTACATTTGCTTCTAGATTGCGTACACCCATTTGGATTGCGATGCGTAGTCCGGCTAGTAGGGCTTCATATTCTGCCTCATTGTTTGTGGCTGTGAACTCGAAGCGTAGCGCATAGGTGAGTTCCGTACCTTCTGGATTTGTAAGAATAAGTCCTGCGCCTGATCCATCTGCGCATGAGGATCCATCGGTGAACAGTGTCCATGGTTCTTGTAGATCCGTTTTAGCAGCAGATGTTGGGCTATCGCCCTCTGGCTTTTCCACGATGAAATCAGCTAAGACTTGTCCTTTGATAGCAGTGCGCGGCCTGTATGAGATGTTGTACTCATTTAGCATGACACTCCATTTTTGTAAGCGTCCTGATGCGTCTGGTTTGGAGATAACTTGTTTAATTGGCTGATCAGTGATGACCGCAATTGGATGCGCTTGAAAGTATCTGCGCAGTCTTTTTGCGGCGAACACTAGAGCCAAGACCAGTTTTTCCATGGCACTGTAGTGAACCTCTGTTTTCTTTAAGGCTTTGCTAACAAAGTATATGGGTGTCTGGACGGAGTCTCTATCTGTCAATAGTACTGCGCTGACTGCTCCATGAGTTGCTGATAAGTACATGATTAGTTCTTCCCCTGGTCGCGGTGCGACTAGTTTGGGAAGAGATGCCAGATGATGTTTGAGTTGTTGGAAAGCTTCCTCCGCTTCGTTGGTCCAGCGAAAGTCTCCCTTTTTTGTGCACTTCGTGAGTGTTTTAAAGAGGGGAAGGGATTTGTCTGCCGACTTAGATAAGAAGCGGTTCAGTCCTGCCAGCTTTCCGTTCAGTGACTGGACTTCATTGAGTGTGCGCGGGGAGGGGAGATCAATAACAGCCTTCGTCTTCTCTGGGCATGGTTTGATTCCATCAGGTTCTATTAAGTATCCGAGGAACATGCCTTCAGTTGCGCCGAAGGTGCACTTTTTGGGATTCAGTTTCATGTTTATCCGCCCCGACGTTCGGAATGTTTCCTCGATGTCGCGCACCAATTCATCCTCTGTATGGCTTTTTATAACAAGGTCGTCAACGTAAACTTCCAAGTTGCGGCCTACTTGTTTTTCGAAAGCTGTATCCACCAGCCGTTGGTATGTCGCGCCTGCGTTCTTTAAGCCAAAAGGCATCTTTGTGTAGCAGTATACCCCTTGACTGGTGTGGAAAGCTGTTTTTTCTTCATCTTCCACTGCCATTTGGATCTGGTGGTACCCTTTATATGCGTCTAGGAAGCACTTGAAGGGGTATCCACATAAGGATTCGATCTTCCAGTCTATCTCTGGCAATGGATAGCAGTCCTGCGGGCATGCTTTGTTGAGGTCCGTGAAGTCCACGCACATCCTCCAACTACCATCGCTCTTTTTTACCATAACTGGGTTAGAAAGCCAGTCGTGGTAGTACACTTCGCGCATGATGCCCGCATCTACTAACTTGTGTACTTCCTCCAAAATAGCCTTTGCACGATCTGGGGCTTGGCCGCGCTTCTTTTGCCGTATTGGAGGGTATCCTTGTCGGATTTGTAACTTGTGCTCTGTGATAGAGCGAGGTACTCCCGTCATATGCTTTGGTTCCCATGCAAAGATGTCTAGGTTCTTTTGCAAGAGTGCGCATACGGCTGCTTTACCTTTGTCAGATAAAGATCCTCCAATCGAAACTTGTTGTTCCGGATAATCTGGGTGAATGGCGACCTTTAAATTTGGCGATTTTTCCGTGCGCTGTTCTGGAATAGTCTCCGCTTCGGTTGTTACTGCGATGCATTCTCTTGGTGGTACCGTTGTGTTATAGAGAGTGACAACTCCTCCTTCAACTGGGAATTTAAGCATTCCGTGTGCTGTGGATGGTACTGCGCGCATGGATGATATTCCTGGTCTTCCAATTATACCATTGTATGGTGAGGGAGACTTGATTACCATAAAGTTTATCCATGCCGCGGTTGAGTGTTGCTCATCTCCTACGACCACCAATAAGCGTAACTGCCCCATGGGCCAAATCTTCTCTCCTGTAAATCCTGTTAGTGACATTGTAGCTGGTGTCAATTGACTTTGGATTTCAGGTCGTAGCCTTTTGAAGCAGTGATCATACATGATGTCTGCGGATGCTCCTCCATCAATATACATGCGGTGGATGTCGTGTCCCCCTGCATGTATTTCAATGGTCAAAGGTTCTACAACTGCGTTGTTCGCAGCTATTGTAGGGAAGGATATCTCTTTTTCTGGAGAGAATTTTTGGCTGACTTTTTGCTTTATCTTGCGCTGCCATGATTGTATCATGTATATAGTTTCAGCCTTTTCCTTTGGAGGTTCTTTCTTGCCTCCATTTTTCTGTCTCTCTTTTCCTTCCTTGATGTTTTTGACGAGGTGGTCCATCCTTCCTTCTCTAACTAATTTTTCGATTAGTTGTTTCAGTTGGACGCACTCGTTGGTTGTATGACCCTTTTGGCCGTGGTACTCACAGTATCCACTACCTAGGCGCTTTTCTTCTGCCGTGCGCATTGGTGGTGGTCTTGGGAAGTTCGCGCCTTCTGTTGCAAATATCTCCCTCGGAGTTTTTGTGAGAGGAGTATATTTGTCGTTGTCTCTTTCTCTGCGATAATTCCTGCTGCGGTTGTTGTTTTGATCATTGGATTGTTTCCGCGGCTGTTCTTGTTGCCTATAATTTGGATACCCTTTCTTACTGTCCGCAGCAGCTGCTTCTCCTTGTATAAAGGATCGGGTGCGCTTTGTTAGCTCGTCAAAAGACTGTGGAACTCTGTCATTAAGTTTCCTGATGAGTTCTGGATTATTAATTCCATTCATGAACCCTAAAATTTTTAGGATTTCGGGACATGCTTTGACTTGTATGCATTCATCCTTGAAGCATTCCATAAAGGCGCTGGTTGATTCCCCTTGACGTTGCTTCACCCTTGCCAATTCCACGGGATTTTTAGCGCACTTCTTTCGCTGGGTGAAGTTGTGGCGGAACGCTTTCCGTAATTCCTCAAAGCCGCCTATACTCCTACGTGGGAGTTTGCTAAACCATGTGCGCGCGTTCCCTACCAATGTGGAATTAAACATGTGACACCACACAGGCTGTGGCCAATTTTCAATAGTTGCGGCTTACTCGAAAATTTTTAGGTGGTCATCCGGGTCACCTGTTCCATCATATGTCTTCACATTAGCGGGCATGCGCCTGCGCCTGTCGTCTGAGTAATCACTTATGCGACGTGTAAACGCATCAATTTTTTGGCGTCACCATGGGAGAGACATATCTTCGTTCTCTTCCTCGCGACGTCTTCCTTTTGATTTCCAGTGCCCTGTTTCTTTATCCTCGTTGTCCGAGGAATCGCTGGAAGAAGGATAATCTTTCCTTCGGCGTTTGCGCCTGCTCCTTTCAGAAGAGGAGCCTGAGGGATCTCTGCTTGGGGATCTTCTTCTCCCCAATCTGTCTTGGATCCGCCTACTTCCGGGCTTGGACGATCCTTGGCTTGGCGAATGTTGAGGGCCTAATCGATCATGTATTCCCCGACTGCCAAGTCTGGAATGGACATTGGTACGCCTACCGCTGTCTCCAGAGTTTTGTGAGTCAGATACCGTACCCAACCTGTCATGGACATTGGGACGTTCTGTACGTCTTCCTCGTGGGTGACGTGGTGGTGATGGTTCACGTTCTGGGCCAAAATTATGTCGGGTTTGCAGATCCGCACCTGCTCTTCTTGCCACCTCTTCCTGCATGAGGGCGGTTAGGGTTTCATAATTTTGGGATACAAAGTTTCCCAAAGTTAGATCGGGTATGTCCTCAGTTGTTGCAAGAATTTCTGCTTCAGTATGGGGCGCCCTGTTTTGTTCAGGCACGCCTGGTGGCGCAGTGTTGTTCACTGCGGATGTAGCCTGATGAGGAGTGGTGAAGAGGGTGCGTTGGAGTTCCTTAACACTTGGGACCACTGAAGAGATTATAGGTAGTTCCATTGTTGGAAGAGGCTGGGTTGTTCCTGCCCCTTGGTGATCAGGTGCGCTGGTTGTCCCAGCAACCTGTTTAGAGGTCGAATCTTGTCGATTCTTCTTTTGATGGTCACGTTTTTCTGACTGCGGAGTCCGCTGGCTCGAATTCTTGTGTTTTGTCATTCTAGTTCGTTGTAGGGTCCCACGGATGGCGCCACTTGTTGATACAAAAGTTGGGCGTACCTGGTTGTTGGGCTTTGCTCTTATATCAATTCGTTCTTTAGCACTTTGTTACCTGTGTACTAAGAAAAATAGAACAACACCGTTAGGCTTATCGAGGGATTGTCTCCCCCGATTAGACTCCGGCGTGAGAGTAAGTAATCGAATTAGGTTTTTTGTTGAAGAGTTAGGGATTTTGTAAATCGTACCTTGAATGAGAATCGTATGATTCTATATATAGGGGCTAAGAAACCGTGTTTCTTGCTCCTTACTCTTCGCACGCATAGTGCTTATCCAAGGTAAGGATATCTATTCCTTGAATAGATAATCCTTATCGTGTACCCGGTGGGTTAGATTGAGCCTTTGGGCTTCATGAGCCCAAAGCGTTGATACTACGGCCCACACCATTGTCATGGTAGCCCATTCGTGATGGGCTTAGGTGTAAGTAATGTCTATCATTTGGGCTTGCGGCCCAAATATAGGCTATACGTCATCAAGTACAAAATTGGTACTGCTGGTTCAAAGTTTGCTCTGTTTTTGCTCATCTTGATGTTTAAATGTTAACAATGCTATAAAACAAGTGCTTTGCACTCTGTTCTTTTTGTTTACAACTAACCATTTCAGGTTACTCAAAGCTTGCTAACACAATCAAGATATGGAAATGGTAATCAGTTCACCAAGTTGTTCAAAACTTTAAGAGCTGACTAGTCCAAAGCAAACGGCTCTTGGTAAAGACTTATCAAATCCGTTGATAGCTGATAGTTTGCTAAAAACTATAAGGTAATCAGTTCATCCAGTTTCAAAAACTTAAACGAACTGAATAGTCCAAAGCAAACGGCTCTTGGTAAAGACTTATCAAATCCGTTGATAGCTGGTAGTTTGCTAAAAACTATAAGGGATATTTTCTAAAATTTCAAAGAGACTGCCAAGTTTTATTTCAAAACAAGGTACTGGTAGTTTAAATTTTAGTACTGGTAGAGTAAAATGGTACTGCTACATAGTCGTTGAGTCTGTCAGGCTAAATTATAGCCGTTGTTTTTAAAAGGGTATTTTTGTGAATTATTCATGTTTTCCTAGAATTAAGGATATAGTTATTATAATAAAAGATCTTTTTGACCGCCTCTTCAATTACTTATCCAAAACTTTTATAGTCGGTCAAAAGTCATTTTTATCATATTCAATCCTTATCATAATTCACACTCACCTTTCATCTTCTACCAGTACAACAATAAAATCCCACCATTGAAATCAAAATTTTCATCAAACCTTTCATCATGGCTCGTCTAAGTTTTGTCAAACGTCACAACCAATTAGCATTTTTGGAAAAGTCTGATGACAATGAAACTTTTTTTGAAAAACTAGAAGGGGGGTTGAATAATTTTATGTCCTTTTTAAATTTATTTCCAAAATATTTTGTTGGTTATAAAAACTTTCGATTCGATCTTAAGTCAGTTCAAGCAACAACCAATATAAGCAAGTCTAAACTAATATTGAAAGTATTGAAATATAATGAAGAAAAGATAGAGTTAGAAAGATCAAACCACAACACGTGAATTTATAGTGGTTCGGCTACAAGGACACCTTCCTTGCCCTACTCCACTCCCCGAGTACCACACTCGAGAGTTTTCTTCACTATGTCAACAAACTCCTTATGGTGGAGAAACCTTACACACCTTGGCTTACACAAGTTAACTACACTAAGCTAAATGTCGAGTTCTAATCGTAGCTAGAACCAATCTCACACCAAATATCACACCACGTGATCTTCACACCTTAATCACACCTTCACACCTTCTTCAAGACTTCACACCGTCTTCACACCTTGTCAATCTTCACACCTTCTTCTATGTACAACTAAGTCACAACTACTAAACTAGTTTACAACACACCAAGATTCTACAATCAACAAATATACACAACACCTTAACAAATAACTATCACTAGTACTATGTGAAACTAGCTATACACAACACCACTACAATAAGATGGATGTAGAGAAGTGTTCTTCTTCTTGCACTTGAATGAATGAAGCTTTGGATCACTTGGAAACAAAGACTTATGAAATATATGATCAAAGGATTTTAGATCTAGAGAAGAAGATTGGATCAGAAAGTATATAGTGCAAAAAGGTGAGAAAAATATGTGGAATGATCCAATATTTATAGGGCCAGATTTTACTGTTCGGGAGCGTGCCGGTCCCCTTAATTGTAGGCCGGTCCCCTTAATGATTAAGGGGGCCGCCTAGTAAAATTAAGGGGGCCGCCCTCCTGAACATTTGAAAAGTTTTTCTGGATAAAATTTTCCCTTTTTGGTTGGAAATTTGAAATCACATTTTTGTGGTTTAATAAAGCTTTACCAAAAATGATTTACAAATATATATAAAATGTTAAAATCATTTTATATAATGTTATGTATTAATATAAAATTTCCTTTGATCATGTAATGCATAAGTTACTAAGTTTATGCATACCTTGAGTGATATAAGATGTAGAGGTAAATATTTGTCACCAAATACTTGTTTATGTCTTATTCTTGACTTAATTTGATTTAAGTTTTGTGATTATCAAAACATAGGTTTATTGAGAAATATTAATAACATTCACAAACATTATTTATATCAACAATCTCCCCCTTTTTGATGATTACAAAACTTAAACACATTAACTCAAAAATTAGTTTTTAAACAAGTATTTTAGTGAGTTTATATGTACTTCTCCCCCTTTTTGTAACATCAAAAAGGTTATGCCGACAAGTTTTCATTTGTGAAAATTTTTACGGGTAGAAACTCCCCCTTGATGTGTACTCCCCCTCGTTTGGGGGCACCAAGAGAACGAGCTATGGAATGCTTGCAAAACAAAAATGTTAGAAGCACAAGTATATACATGTACACAAATATAGGGTGATGAGAAAAGAAAGAAACATTCATATTAGAGCAATGGTTGTGTTAAGACACAACAATACGAGTACATAAGCTAACAATATAATAGCAAATACATAAGCCAATTAATCAAGAAAGATACATCATCATGCAAAAGTACATGGACTTCATAGAGCTTGCAAGCAAAAGGGGTGGCAAAGACTTTATTTATTAAGCATATCAAATGCTTAATTTGGAGAGCATGATGGTGATGGTGGAGGAGTGGATGAGAATTGTGGTGGAGGAATTATAGGAGAGGATGGTGGAGTTGGAGGTGGTGGTGGGTTGGTAAGCAAATGTTCAATATATGAAAACATATATTGAATTTCATCTTTAAGGCCAAAGATGATGGTTCGGTTGTGGATACAACAAAGGCAAGTATCACCATGTGATTCAAGCATCCTCCAAGGTACGGGATTGGCAAAGTATGGTGGTGTAATTTGTGGAGATGAGAGTTGAGTATCAAGTGGTGTTATTGGTGAAAGTGAGATTGTAAGATGGGTGGATATAGGTTCTTGTGTGAAAAGTGGTGATGATACTTGTGGTGACAAGTGTGAATTGATGTAGTCATTGATTGATGAGGTTGAGGGTAAGGAAGATGAGGAAGTTCCATGAGTGGAAGGTGTTTTGGATGGTGCATTAGGTGCACTTGGAGAGGAGCATTTTGGTGGAGGTGATGGGGTTATGTTGTCTTCATTTGTTAAGTCAATGAAGAGTTGTTTTGGAGGAATGACCACAAGTTTTTGTTTCTTGGAGGTTTTGGAGTTTGAGGTGCTTGGAGGAGTCATGATGATATGATGAATGATGAGATGAAGAATGGTGATAATGGAGGGAATTTATAGTATGAAAATGGGTGATTTGGGTAAATGTTTGAAATGGTTGAAAGAGATTCTAAAATCAGTTGGGTCAAAATGGGAAATGGCAGCTGAAACTAGAGAAAGGATTCACAAGATGCAAAAGAATACAGTAAACCCAATTCCAGATGGCCGGTCCCCTTAATTGTATGCCGGCCCCCTTAATAATTAAGGGGACCGCCTAGGGAATTAAGGGGGCCGCCCATCTGGTGTTTTCCCAGACGACCAGAAACCCAAAATTTGCAAAATTAGGTGATTTTTCAAGTGTGTTTTTCCAGCAAGCTCTATTAGGAGTACATACTTTAGGAATGATGATATATAAACATATATGTATAATCAAATTTTGCATGCAAACAAACATATTATAATCCATATTGAAAAGAAGCATGGCATAATATTAATATAGAAGCATGATAATAATTAAAGTCTAAACATCATTCCGAATAACACAAGAAATTAACACAAGTATTTCCGAATAAATCGGACAAATAGCAAACCATACAAATGTCTAAAAGAAACAAGTAATAACAAGTAGCAACACGTCAATATCTTCTACTTCTTTTTCTTTCCAACCATCTTTCTAAACATCTTCCCAACAGATTTGAATCCCCCTCGAAGTTCTTCATGCACTTGTTGTTGACGATTGATGATAGACGTTTGACGAGTGAAGAGAAGCTCATCGGTACGTTCATGAGGAAGAGGAATTTGATACTCGGTATCATCAAGATCGGAAAGATCTTCAACAAAGGTCGTGGGGGATGGAGTACTAATACGTGAGGTGTCTTCCTCCTCATCATCATCGTCATCACGATGAGATGTAGAACCACGAGGCCTAGAATACAAAGGAACACGAGATTTTCCTTTGTCACTACGAGGACGGCGAGTACGAACACGAGTAAGTTGGTTCAAAGTAGGAAGGATATGAACGTAGTAGTCTCTTTGAAGATGTGGGTAATGTTCCATCACATAACGATAAAGTCGTGTGAGAAACATACCGTAAGGAAGATTGGCATTTGGGGTGTTTTTGGCGGACATGATTCGATGAACAAAAAAATAAGCCAAATTGTATTGCTCTTCAGCAATAACATAATAAAGCATGTGGGCAATGCTCGCCGTGACATGATCACGGTGACCACCAGTACCAAACGCATTCTCTCGAATGAGTTCTTCCCACTTCTTCATATCTTGGCTTAGCTCTTTGAGGAGGATTTGATTGGCATGAATATCGACATTCTTCGACTTGATTACTCGACTAGTCGTACGACGTTCTAGTTCAAGCATTCGACGAATGTCTTCAGGACTAGGAATCTCAGAATAGTAGGGGCCATCCTGAGGACGATTTCTTTCAAGAGTGGAAAGATCCCATTCATTTGAGAAAACGGCTTGGCCGTTGAATGGGATTCTAAGAATTTGCCCAAATTGAGCAAGAGTAAGAGTGATGAATTGATTTTGACTCATGAAGGAAATGAGGAGATGACCATAGGGATCGGTTTGCACCGTCACTTGGCTGTAGAAGTCGAGGATAAAACGAGGAATGATAGGTTCGTTGATTTAGAAAAGACATTCAAAACGAATATTGGTGAACATTCGTTCGGTTTGATCATTTTCATAGAAAGATGGATCGACAATTCGTCCTTCGTGAATGTTTCTATTTTCAATAGGACGATAGAAACATGCAACTGAAGGAGACATGCTGGGAGTAGAAGAGACATTTGGAATGTATTGTTTGGTTTTGGAGACATCACCAACCGTGGTCTTAGGCATTTTCACCTAAACAATATAACAACAAAAATAAAATTAATATAAAAACAACTATTATGCATATGTTATATATTTATATAATTATATGCACTATATGTGGAACAAAATTCTACTTCGACACAAAAAAAATATTCAATGAAGTAGTTTCATGATGTTCCTTTTATTTTGATTTTAAACTCGTTTAGAATATATAATATCGAAGAGTATGATATCATAATTCATTTAGAAATAAGGCTAGATATATATTAGATTATATATCTTCCATTTCGTAAGAGTTTGACACAACATAAGCTTGTTTAAAAGATTGAAATGCGAATTTTAGTTTTCAAAAATATCATTTTGAAGATAAACCAAACGCTCCCTTAACTAGATAACAATATCCTAAAAATATCAATATATATATTGATTATATATCTTGATGACCTCTATTGATTCTAGTATTATTAACAAAACTTATAAGCTAGTTTTAGGTTTCAAATAACTTCATATAGTTATGGTTTGTTCATGAACCAAACGCCCATGTTGTCTTCATGAACCATTTTACATGGTTTTTAAGAGTTATATCAACAATGTGCCTTTTGAAAAATAAAATTCGACTAGGGTTTATGGGCGATTAATGATTTTGACTAGATGATATGTTATACTAATTTTGAGTTGCAAAACATCATCCTAATCCTATGGGGAGCATTTGGTAGTTCAATTTCTAGCTTCAATAACACTTAAAATCGAATTAAAATGAATTTTAATAAAATGCATAATTATTGATTAGACATCAAATCGAATGAAATGTGATGAAATGCATGTTGGAAAACTTACAAAAGATGTTGTTATATGTTTGGTTGATGTTTGCCCCTTGCGAAATAACCCCGGATTGGTGATTTGGTGAAGGATTTTGGTGGTTTTGGAGGTTTAGTTTCGTTCACAGCAGTATAGGGGAAGAGGTGAGTGAGTAAATGGAGTGTTTGGAAATGGAATTAAGGAGGAAAACGATTTTGGAAGTGTCAGATGGCCGGCCCCCTTAAACATTAAGGGGACCGCCCTCGATAACAAGCCGGTCCCCTTAATCATTAAGGGGGCCGCCTTTGAAACTTTCCAAATTTCGCGGAATTCGTTTCTAGAACAAAAATATTTATACGTATATAATTAGATTTATAATATATCAAAAGTACGTAAACGTCTATTGGCACGATGATAAAATTCTTAACAATTTTTAATTACCGTTTCGATAATTAAAATATTCTTTTGACAATTTTTGGATAAAATGGTCAAAGTGTTAAGTTGATGAAGGGTTTGAGGTGTGTTCGGGAATATGTGAATAAGTGTATATATATATATATATATATATATATATATATATATATATATATATATATATATATATATATATATATATATATATATTGTTTATATATATAAGTATAAATGTGATTGAAAGATGGGTTGATGAGTGAGATTTGAAGGATAGTAGCGGAGATAAGATATAGTTGGCGAGAGGAGTTTGTTTCATCCATAGTGTTCACGTGCGAAGGCGTTCTTGCGTTATAAAAGTCCACTTGACTCACATCCCTTCATCATCATGAGTCTCCTAAAAGAGGACTTACTAGAATAACGTGAGGGGGGGGGAAAGAAAGGGTTCGATGAAGAACAATTTCTTGGAGTTCTAGAAAGTCAACAAATGACGTATCTAGGTTATGTACAAGTGAATATATATATATATATATATATATATATATATATATATATATATATATATTTAATATATTACGTATAATAGTATATATATGTATATATAAGTATATATGTGATTCTAACAAATAGAAGACAATAACAAATTATATCTAAATAATTGACGAAATCAAACAATGCATATTTATCTAAGCATGGCAATGAGTTGCGAAAGAATGGCGTACCCGGTGGTCTTCAAAAGAAATCTTCAACATCATCAAGATGAAATATAGACTTTGAAAAAGTCTATGTTGAGAGAAAAACCAAGATTGCCTTAAGGAATGTTCGTCTAGCCATTTGATCTCCATTTTCCTTTTGGTCCAAAGTTGTTTGGTCCAAACATGTTTAACATTTGACTCGGGTGCATGAAAGGTGGTAGAATGCCCCAAGGATTGTAGCTTTGTTGGTAGTTCCACATTTGATTACTATTGTTATTATAGTTTTTTCTATTTTGATTTCTTCTTGGTTGAGGTGTTTTAGACCTAGGATGAGAATTATTTGGTTTTCTAGGTGGTGGAGTTTTAGATCTTATTTTGGGTTTAGAAGATCCTACTTCGGTCTTTAAAGACGGTTTATAAAAATCTTTAACTTCTTCATCATTGGCAAGAGGTATTTTCTTATCATTAATAAGTATATACTTAGGATTAGATTTCAAAGGTTTTTGTTTGTTGAGTTCACTTTCAAATTTTACATTTTTAATCTCGCTTGTTGAAGCCTCATTTGAATTAAATCCTAAGCCGGTTTTGTCTCCGGATGTTCTTTGAATACTTATTATTTTACTAAGTTATTGACTACTATTTTCAAATTTGTCAAGTTTGCGAATTTCTTCCCTAAGTATTTCATTTTCACCTTTAAGCTTTTGACATGATTTACATTCTTCAAAAATTTCTTTACCTTTTTCTAGTTGATGTATTTTAATTTTTAGTTCAAGTACTTCACTTTCTAATTTATTGTTAATGTATTTTAGTGATTTGTTTTTGGCCATTACTAGATGTCCAAATTTGCATAGTTTAATATATTCATTATCTAGATTTTTTTCATCTAATGATATACTTTCATCACTAAACTATTCGGTTTCGGAACGTACCTCATTTGGTGTATTCGCCATGAGACATTTTTCTTCCTTTGTCGTTTCATTCTCATCATCATCACTATCACTCCAAGCACCTCCAACAAATGCTCTTTGATTTTGATCTCTTGTCATCATTGGACATTTTCCAATAAGGTGATTTGGATCTCCACACTTGAAACACTTTCTTTCAATCTTGTTGTTCTTGTCATCTTTACTCTTTTGAAATGTTTTCTTTTCATCATACGGTTGTCTTACGAATCTTCCTCGCCTTTTGAAGAATTTCTTGAAATCTCTTACGGCCATGGCGTATTCTTCGTCATCACTTTCGGAAGATGAGCTATCTTCGATACTAGATTCCTTTCTAGCTTTCAAGGCGATTGACTTGCTTTGCTCTCATTTTTCCTTGACCATTTCGGAGTCCTTCTTAATGATGACTTCGTAGACTTTTAGATTTCCAATTAATTCGTCAAGTTGCAAAGTTGACAAATTCTTCGATTCTTCAATAGCCGTCACTTTAGCTCGCCATTTTGGATGAAGAGCCCTAAGAAACTTCCTAACAAAATTCTTACTAGAAAAATTCTCATCAAGTGCTTTTAAACTTGTGATGATAGTGTTAAATCTAGCAAAAGCATTGTCAATTGATTACTCTTTCGGAATCGTGAATTGCTCGTATTGTTGAACAAGTAGATCTATCTTATTATCTTTGACTTGACTATTACCTTGGTGAGTTATTAGTAAAGAGTTCCAAATTTCTTTTGTGGTTTCACACATAAAGATCCTTTCGTACTCTTTACGTGGTAGCGCATTATAAATAACCATTTTTGCTTCATTATTTTTAGCAAGTTTTCTTTTTAAAGTATCATTTTATTTTTCAAAAGGTACGATTTCATCTTTCTTAGTTTCCGGGTTATTTTGAATAGGTAAAAAATCACCATTAGTAATAACATGCCAAAGATCTAGATCTTTTGACTTCACATAAGTTTCGAATCGATTTTTCCAATATAAAAATCCATCACTTTCAAATAGTGGTGGTCTTTGCATAGATTGCCCTTCTAAATATTTTTCAGATTCCATAGATCGTTACAAGTTTTAAAATACAATATATTTTAAAGATCTTGCTAGACGTGGCTCTGATACCAATTGTGGAAAACTAGAAGGGGGGGTTGAATAGTTTTATGTCCTTTTTAAATTTATTTCCAAAATATTTTGTTGGTTATAAAAACTTTCGATTCGATCTTAAGTGAGTTCAAGCAATAACCAATATAAGCCAGTCTAAACTAATATTGAAAGTATTGAAATATAATGAAAAAAAGATAGAGTTAGAAAGATCAAACCACAACACGTGAATTTATAGTGGTTCGGCTACAAGGACACCTTCCTTGCCCTACTCCACTCCCCGAGTACCACACTCGAGAGTTTTCTTCACTATGTCAACAAACTACTTATGGTGGAGAAACCTTACACACCTTGGCTTACACAAGTTAATGACACTAAGCTAAATGTCGAGTTCTAATCGTAGCTAGAACCAATCTCACACCAAATATCACACCACGTGATCTTCACACCTTCACACCTTCTTCAAGACTTCACACCATCTTCACACCTTGTCAATCTTCACACCTTCTTCTATGTACAACTAAGTCACAACTACTAAACTAGTTTACAACACACCAAGATTCTACAATCAACAAATATACACAACACCTTAACAAATAACTATCACTAGTACTATGTGAAACTAGCTATACGCAACACCACTACAATAAGATGGATGTAGAGAAGTGTTCTTCTTCTTGCACTTGAATGAATGAAGCTTTGGATCACTTGGAAACAAAGACTTATGAAATATATGATCAAAGGATTTTAGATCTAGAGAAGAAGATTGGATCAGAAAGTTTATAGTGCAAAAAGGTGAGAAAAATATGTGGAATGATCCAATATTTATAGGGCCAGATTTTACTGTTCGGGAGCGTGTCGGTCCCCTTAATTGTAGGCCGGTCCCCTTAATGATTAAGGGGGCCGCCTAGTAAAATTAAGGGGGCCGCCCTCCTGAACGTTTGAAAAGTTTTTCTGGATAAAATTTTCCCTTTTTGGTTGGAAATTTGAAATCACATTTTTGTGGTTTAATAAAGCTTTACCAAAAATGATTTACAAATATATATAAAATGTTAAAATCATTTTATATAATGTTATGTATTAATATAAAATTTCCTTTGATCATGTAATGCATAAGTTACTAAGTTTATGCATACCTTGAGTGATATAAGATGTAGAGGTAAATATTTGTCACCAAATACTTGTTTATGTCTTATTCTTGACTTAATTTGATTTAAGTTTTGTGATTATCAAAACATAGGTTTATTGAGAAATATTAATAACATTCACAAACATTATTTATATCAACACTTTTCATCAAGCAGTGGATTTTCTTAACAATTCTTATGTCAGGTTTGCTTTACTCGTGAATCCCACTATTTTTGAATCTCAAATTTCACAATTTTGGCAAACTGCTAGAGTTAACACTCTTAGGAATGGGATTCAAGAGTTAGAGGCCAAAGTGGATGGTAGAACCTTGACTTTTACCGAAGCATCCATTAGAAGACATCTTCGTTTGGATGATTCAGATGGTATTAGTCAACTACCTGATACTGAAATCTTTGAAAATTTGACAAAAATGGGGTATAATGTAACTTCTACAAAGCTTACATTTCTTAAAAAGCATTTTACCCCTCAATGGAGATTTTTGATTCATACCATCCTTCATTGTTTAAGCCAAAAGAAAAACTCATGGGAGCAATTTAGTGGTAACATGGCTGCAGCTCTCATTTGCCTGGCAACAAACAAGAAATTCAACTTTTCAAAATATATTTTTGAAGGATTGGTTAAAAATGTGGACAGTGATACAAAGTTTTTAATGTACCCAAGGTTCATTCAGTGCCTCATAAACAAATCCAAACATTTGTTACTTCCCCCAAACAAACCTTTTAAGACTCCCAAACTTACACACAAGGTGTTTTCAAACATGAAAATTGGTTTTCAAGGAGAAGAAGTACCACTTTTTGAGGGAATGTTACCACAACACTCTGAAGAACCTGATCATTCATCATCACATACACCATCATTCATCATCACATACACCATCAGTACCATCACCCACACCAACAGTACCATCAGTCACACCACCATCATCAGTACCATTACCATCTCCTCAACAAACACAAACACCATCTGCAACATCAGCATCATTATCACATCATAACTCACCACCTCAATCTCCTCCACAACAAAATGTAGATGCTCAGACTATCAGGGAATTAAAGGAGCAAGTGCAGAACTTACAAACTTCTCTTGAAAGTCAAAACAAGCATTTTACAGAGATCAACACAAAGTTAGTTAAGAGGGTTGAGAAATTAGAGTTGAAAGTGAAGTTGCTGAAGGGTAAAAGGTCTACTCAGTTGGTTGTTTCTAGTTCCTCAAGTTCAGATGCAGAGGGTTTGGGTCTCTCTTCCAAAAAGGGGAGGATGGGTAGTTCTAAAGATGAAGAAGAGATTCAATTTCAGTTTCATGAAGGAACTCCAGTGATTGATGAAGAGCCTGCTACTCAAGAGCAAGAGCCTGTTAGCTTGAAAGATACTGCTGCTACAGATACTGCTGAAGCAAAGCAAGATACTGCTGAAGCAGAGCAAGAGCCTGCTGGGATTCAGAGGCTATTAGATATGAATTTAAAAGGATCTGATCAAGTGTCTTATAAAAGAAAGAGAGGATCACAGCCTCCGGGGAGGTTTATTGTTTCTGATGAACAATCTGCTGCTCCAAGTCCAGTATCATCACCAAAAGACAAGGGCAAGAAAATTGTGGTTGATGATGAACCAAAACCTAAAAAGATGAAGCAGAAAGAACAAATACAATTGGTTGTAGATGAAGAGTTGTCCAAAAAGCTTCATGAAGAAGAAGTATTGAGGGCTGAAAAAGAATCAAGAATGCTGCAAGAAAAGTTTGATGCTCAGCTGCAATACATCATCTCCATTGACCCAATTGTAAGAGGTGAAGCTTATACCCTGATTTGTGATGAATCTCTTAGCTCAGAAGAAATGACAATCAAGCTCAATGATTTCATCACCAAGAAATACAATCAAGAGGCATTGGATGATGTCTATCAGCAGATTCAGAAGAATCAGAAGAAAGGATTCAAAATGCCACATTCTGAAGCAGATCAGAAGAAGTTCTTCAAGATATATCTGAAAAGAGAAGTGAACATGAAAGATCATCAACTCAAAGGTAAATCTTTTGATGAATTGAAGCTTCTATACTTAGAGGCTTATAGAAGAAACAAAACCAGTTTTCTCATGGATACTCAAGAAAGACCTTCCAAAGGAAGAGAAGATGATCAGAAGGAACAAAAAGAGAAAGCAGAATTGCCACCTGTTCAATCAAGAGAAATGGTTGTCCATGTTCCACAAGTTGTTTTTGCTGAACCCTTACATGCAAGGCATCCAGTCATAGATTGGGAAATCTTCAATGACAAGTTTGGCAAAGCATGGAAGATAACAAGAATTGGAAACAAGGTTGAGATTTTCAAGAACTTTGAAAATCTACTCAGAGCATGTAGCAGAATGGATTTAGATGAATTATGGGTATTAGTTCAAGAGAAGCTGAAAACCAAGTATAAGCCATATGCAAAGGAACAAGAGCTATGAGTTGAGTTCAGCAGACTATATGATCCAAATCCTTCTGATACTCATTGGAAATTTCCTTACTATGATTTATCTGTTACATGGGAATACTTCAGCATGAGTCATGTTCATCATCTTTCCACTCAGAGTGGAATAGAGCTCTTTATGCTAGGTGAGAAGGAGTATCCTATAAGCTATGAAGTATTATCAGTCTTGATCTCCAATAAGCTTTTGTGTGAAGAAGAGACTGATGCAGTCAAAAGATTGAAGGAGAGCATACTTGATCAGTATGAAAGCCTAAGGAGAAAAAGATAAAGTTTTTGGAAGAGTTCCCTCAAATCCTCAAGGTATGAATTTTATTCACAAAGAAACTTGGTTATTTTATATGGGAATAACAAGTTTAGGGGACGATTGTTGGGAATAAAATGCACAAAGAAAAGAGTCTGCCAGAAGAGCCTGCTAGTGATAGTTAAGCCTGCCTCTTCAGTTTTGCTGATGTTGAAGATATACTAACAGTACCTTCTGGGTAAGAAGGTACTGCAAGTTAAAGAAGGTCCTGCCAGTTTTCACAACAAGTTGCTATATTTTAATTAGAGATATTTACTTGTATTATTAGTCTTTGTACAAAGTTATACGTTAAGTAAAAGTAGTACAGAAGTCTCAGTAGATATAATGGAGTGTTTTACCTTGAAAGGTGTAATATTAGGATAAGATAAACTTCTAGTATATTATATTAAGCAACTTGACCACTTGTAACAAGGGCTCCTTATACTATAAAAGGAAACCTTAAGACACCTTCTTAGATACAACTTACATAACTTACATCTCTTACACTCATCTTTCCCATGCATAACTTCCATATTTGAACCCTTTCACGTATCAAAGATTCAAGGTTACACTTGTAATCCTGGTGATAGTTTAGATCACCCGTATTATTTCATCAATAATATTGAATCATTTTGTGTTATTCTTGTTGTGCTCATTCTCTTTTACTTATTCACCACCTTTGTTCCTTTAGTGTGTTTTAGTAAATTCCGCGTGCTAACTCACATTCATTCATAAATATCCTAAACACATTACTGAGATTAACATCTCAAGTGTTTGCACAATTCAATACAAATAGAATCCTTCCACACTACTGGAGTAGCCAAGTGTTCTATGGTACACTGATAACCACATGATTTTTAGCAAATCATCAGCTATAAACGGATTTGAGATGTCTTTACCTGTAGCCGTTTGCTCAGGACTAGCCAATTATTTTGATGAAAATCATCTTGGTTAACTGATTACCAAATATGGTTTTCCACTGCCTTTACCACAAGCCATATACATGTGGGCTAGCCAATTATTCCGAATCCATAAAGGAAAAATCCATGGTCAATTGACAACCATTTCAACTACTCAGCAATAAAGCATGGGTGAGCTGAAAACCCTATGATTTTGAGCAAACCATTACAGCTATCAACAGATTTGATGTGTCTTTACCAAAGCTGTACCCTTTGGACTAGCCAACTTTATGATGGAATAGTCAACATCATGTAAGTTGATAACCAAACCTGCATACAATACTATACAACAACATTTTTTTTTAATAATAAGAAATAAAAACAATTTTACAACATGATATCCCTAATCAGATGCTGCTCTGGAAGTCTTAATCCTTTGTTTGAAAACCTTCACCAAAGATTCAGCAAACAACCTTGTATTTCCTGCTGGATCAGGAGGGATCTCCAACTTTTGTTGTAGCATTTTCTCCATCAGGGACACTTTCAGAGGATATCTTTTGGTAAGATCCATAATAAGCCTTAGACCAGTTGTAGTTTCCAACACATGAACATAAGGCATAGGATAGAACTTCTAACTCTGAACTTTCCATCTCTGATTGTTCTTCCATATGTCATAACTTGCACCAGTGGGAGTAGAAGAATCAAACAACACTTGTAGATCACCCAATAAATACAATCCAGACCCTTGAGGAGTATGATTTGCATAATACTTGAGAACCAACTCATATATAGTGACTAAATCCTCATGATCCACAAGATGTAGAATCTTTTGAAGAAATGTAAATGATATAAAAGTTTTATCCAATCTGTAAATGGTATTCGGTTGACCATTTTTAGTTAACTCCCAGTGAACCACAACATCTCTATTTGCAACAGGCCAATCATTAGAGGATCCTACTCTTATAAAGCAAGCATCAAAAGCATTCACATTGATAAGACTTTGTTTGGAATGTGAAGATCTGACTTTAGCCATCCTCTTTGCTCTTCTTCCAGGAACATAAATAGTAGCATGAACTTCAGCTTCAGCAGATTCACCTTCTGCAGCATCAGTTTCCACTGATGGATTATCCAAATGTTCTTTAGTAGAATCCTGAGAAGATTCAAGTGCAGCAGAGGCATATTGTTCATCCATAACCTTCCTTATTTGTTTGTTTCTAGCAGCTTGAATTTCAACTTCTCTTACCTTCAGCTCATGAAATCTTGCAAGTTCAGCTTTTTGTTCCTCAGCTAACCTCCTAGCAGTCTCTTCACCCAATCTTTCCTGCTCCAATTGTCTCCTAGTTCTCTTTCTAGTTGGAGGATCTGATGTCATCACTTTTGCTTTAACTTTATCCACATAAGAGGAAGCAGCAATATGTGGTACATCAGCAGAAGGATCAGGTAAAGATACCTTTTCAGCAGCAATAGGAATATTAACAGATGAAACAGCATCAGCATTGAGGAGAGGAATATTCTTGGAAGCACCCATTCCAGCTTTGTCATTCCTAGCCTTGATTCTGTTATAAATCTCAACCAGTTTGTCAAATGGAAGTCCCTACACTTGTTTCTTAAACCAAGCAGTATTAAATAATGAGCTGCTTTGACTTTTCACATATGTTCTCATATAATCCCTCTGCTGTGCTTGAGTCATAGGTTTATCTCTTTTAGCTTTAGCTTTTAACTCATCTGCTACCTTCTTCCTCATCTTCAGCACTTTCACAATTTCAGAAGCCCAGTCTTTCTCCTCTACCCTTTTACCAATAATATTTGCAGCTACATCAGGATTATCAAGCATTTGTTTTCCAATCTGCTGCCAATCTGACTCATCAAATTCTTGAACAGCTGCATCCAATTCTCTTTGTCTTTCAATGGGTAATGTAGAAACATATCTTTGAGTGATTGTATCAAATTCTGCATCAAACTTGTCTTGCTGTTCCTCTGCCATATTAGCACTCTTCTTATAATCTTCCCATTCTTGGAATAGTTTTTCTTGTTCAGCTCTGTCTTCAGCTGTAACAAGCTCATCCAAATCAACATCTGTTCCTTCAGTACTATCATCATGAGGAACATTCACATCTGCCATAGGTTCATCATGTACTTCTTGAACCTCTCTATCAGGAGAAACTTGTTGATTCTCAGATAAATGAGGAACAGGGGAATTCAAATATTCTTTCCTTGCTACAAAGTATGCTTCTCCTGATGTATTTCCTTTATCAGCAGATTGGTCAGCAGCAACACCGCTTAGTGATTGTTTCTCCTGAAGTATATCTACAGCTTCAGTCATGAGCACATCATCATCACCACTAGACACTTTTGAAGTTTCAGCAGCTTTCCTTGCCAAATATTGTCTTGTACTTCTTCTTCTGCTGACTAGTATCTTTGGTTTAGATTGAGGTACTTCAGCAACTTTAGGAGGAAGAACATGAGACTGTCTAGCAACTTCAGCTAGAATCTTAAGAGAATCCAAATTTGCCTCCTTTGCAACTTCAGTAGAATCCAATCCATCCTTACTTTGCTTCTGCTGACTCAGCTGTGCCTCCAAATCATGAACCTTGCTTTTCAAACTTTCAATTTCATTACCAAGAGTAGTCTTGGTATCAGCAAGCTCTTTTTGAAGATTTTCAGTCATTTTCATGTACCTGCAAAGAGAATCATATACAAATGTGAGAGTAATAGGGTCCTCTGCTCTACCAGCTGATTGCTCAGTGGTATATGGAGCTTCATTGAACCCAGCAGGAGAAACAGACTCATGTACAACATTAGGAAAGCCTTCATTAATTGGCTCTCTCATAGGACTGGGTGAAGGTAGTCTAGTAATCTCAGGTTCAAGAGTCTGAAAGTTATCTTCAAACTCATGAATTTGCTCAGCTGGAGCATCCTGAGCTGGTGAAATGGTAGGACTAGGTGACATATGTACAGGGGTAGGTGGTGGTAAGTCAGTAGAAATAGGTAATGGTTCAGCAGTTGTAGCTGGCTCTTCCTCCATTACCACTGAAGGATTACCATCAGCAGCAACACCAGAAGATGATGGATTGCCATCATCAGTAGCATTAGAAGTAGTCACATTACCAGCATCATCACCCTCAACTACATTATCATTGCCTTGTGACAACATAGCATCTAACATAGGGTGATGTTCCCCAGTATAATTAGTTTTCATTGAGGCAAACAACTTAGAGCCAAGACTTTTAATAGGTACATGGGTTCTATCTTTAGTGGTTATGTCTAAAATTATTTGTAAGAATCTAGGGTACATTAAAAACTTATGCTGTTGTTTATCAATATTTTCTAGCATATTATCAAAAATAAACTTATAAAAGTTATAAGTTTGACCCTTAGAAAGACAAACAATACCACAACCCAATTGCAGAGAGAATTGGTTCCATCCACCACACTTGTTGCTTATACATTGCAGCAGCAAATGCACTAAATATCTCCACTTAGGACAAAATTGATTCTTGTGCCACTTGGATGTATCACTACTTTGATATCCAGCTTCCCTTAGCCCAGCAAGAATCTCTGCAGTGTTGAAATGATACACACTATTCTCATCATCCATTTGAAGCTTTGTCCTAATCAACCATTCTGTCACCACATATTGTACACCATCAATCTCAGCCACAATCTTTGTATCCGATCTCTTAGTAGCAGATGCCCAAAATTGCTTCACCAAGGATTCACAAATCAGATCGGGACTATGTGTCAAAGCATAATGAATCTTTGTCCTTTGTAGAAATTCCACCATTAATTCGAATTCTTCATGTCCCTTTGCCTTTTTCAGAATAGCATATTTGTTATGGTCGCCCCTCAATTCGAGTTGTGCCATTTGAATGAACTTGTGAGAGACGGTTATGAATTACACAGAGAATAATGGGTTTAAATGGAGTGATAAGTGAATAATTTAGTTTAGGAAGAGATATGCAAAGTGGGTTAAATTTGGAAGTTCCCCAATCGTGGTCAAAATTATCGGAACTAATTATTGACCGAGTCTGACGTGTAGTTCAAAAACTTCCAATTTGAAAATTTACCCTTCAGCAGAAATGAAAGTCAAATCTGCTGAAGAATGGTCAAAATCAGCAGAAACCAACCAAAAGTAAAGATATCTTCGGTCAATATCTTGGTTTTACTATGCCACCCAACTCGCATTAATTATCGTAACGCCTAAACTTGGCTTATTTAATCACCCACAAATAACACATCTCAGTCACCAATTTACCCCAAATCATCTTTCAAACCCTAATTTCCTAATTAAACCCAATTCTCCACCAAAATCATGTCATCAAACCCAGAAACCTCAGATCACAATTCCTCTTCTTCATCTTCAGAAGAAGATTTACCACCTTATCCATGGGAGCTTGATGATTCCGACTATGAAAGAGAACTGAAGAAACGATGGGATGCACAAGAAAGACAATGGAATGCTCATAGGAAGGGTGAACCAAGCCATGTACCCATTCCTGCTGAGAGAGAGCTTGTCTCTCCCTTCATCTATACCTCTGATGAAGACTCTTCAGAGGAAGAAAATGAAGATCCAACCTTTCTTCCTCCTTCCACACCAGAGAGATCCCAACCAAGATCAAGTAAGAGGGATCCATCTCTTCCAACATCACAAAATTTGGTGTTGGATCTTCCTGCTCCAGGACCTGGTCTTCCTCATCAAGAACATATTGGACAGAGCAAGAAGGCTGAGATCATACGTAAGGGAAAGGAGAAGCCGAAGTAGATGATTGAGGAATGTTGCCATGGAACAAAGTTCTTGAGTATTTTCTTGACTTTGTTACTTGAGCATCTTCACAGTCTTCCTTCTCTTCTTTTTCCATTTTCATCTTCAGCTTCATCATTGTACTTTTCATAGCCTCAAGTATTTTGAAATAAGTGATAGAAGCTAGTAGTACTTAATTAGCCAAATGTTTAGGAATAGTCATTGTAATTCAGTAGGAACTTTGAATGTAAGCTGTAACTTGTTTCTTTGAATGAATGAAAATATCTTCTTAATTAATCAACTGTGTAAGACCTTCAGCATAATCAACTGTGTAAGACCTTCAGCATAATCAACTCATCAGTAGAAACCATGTTCAACACTTTTGACCACATTCCTTTGACTTCAGCTCTTGGTGACTTTATCATACAACTTACAATCTCAGAACATCTGCAAAACAAACATAAAACACGCAAATACACCAAACAACTTGCAAACATATTAGTGGGTTAGTGTTAAAACTCAGAAATTGTACAAATCTACAAAGTTTACACTCTTTATCCTCCCCTGAGGCATATGCCTCCCATGAGGCTTATGCCTCCCCTTAAACTTTGCAGTTAAGGGTTAAGCATTCCAATATGGACAACCAAATATTGAAACCTGGGTCCATCAAATGCTTTTGTTAACAAATCTGCCACATTCTCATCTGTGTGAATTTTAACCACTTTAACCAAATGTTTCTCATAAGCATCCCTTATAAAGTGGTGCCTGATTTCAATATGTTTGGTTCTATTATGAAAAACTGGATTTTTAACAATACAAATGGTACTTTGATTGTCAATGAAAATGGTAGTATTCATAAAGTTATACCCATAATCCAGTAATTGATTCTGGATCCATAGAACCTGTCCACAACAATTGGCAGCAGCAACATACTCTGCTTCAGTAGTAGAGGTAGCAACAATGATCTGTTTCTTGCATTGCCAAGA
This sequence comes from Artemisia argyi, assembly GCA_030686995.1. Taxonomy (NCBI): domain Eukaryota; kingdom Viridiplantae; phylum Streptophyta; class Magnoliopsida; order Asterales; family Asteraceae; genus Artemisia; species Artemisia argyi. Next base: position 126,690 of record JARVZY010002517.1, read on the forward strand.
AATCATTCTTCTTCCAAGGAATTGACAACCTCCAGTTGTGGATCTTCTATCCAAATTTGCACCAGCATAGTCACTATCACTATAAGCTGCTAGCTGAAATGGAGACTCTTTGGGATACCAAAGACCTAATTTGGGTTGGCCTTTTAGGTACTTAAAAATCTTTTTGACAGCATTCATGTGAGAAGTAAGTGGAGTGACTTGGTGCCTTGAACATGCACTCACAGCAAATGTAATATCAGGTCTTGAGGCAGTCAAATACATCAAGGAACCAATCATGGACCTGTATAAATGAACATTCACAGGGAGATCAGGATCAAGATTGTTCTTTGGTTTGGGAGCCTCATAGGGAGTAGCGGCAGTCCTGACATTCTCCATAGCAAACTTGGACAACATATCTTTTACATATTTCTCCTGATGTATGAAAATACCATCAGGTTTCTGCTGAACCTGTAATCCCAAAAAGAAAGTGAGTTCACCCATGGCACTCATTTGAAATTCTCCCTTCATCAGATCTTCAAACTCTCTACACCATGCTTCTTTGGTTGAACCAAAGATAATATCATCCACATACACCTGCACAAGAATAATATCCCTGGAATCTTTCTTGAGGAATAGAGTCTTGTCAATGGCACCTCTTCTGTAGCCATTCTTCAGCAGAAATGTGGAAAGTCTAGCATACCAAGCTCGGGGAGCTTGATGAAGTCCATAGAGAGCTTTGACAACCTTGTACACATAATCAGGATGATCAGGGTCTTCAACTCCCTTGGGTTGAGTCACATAAACCTCCTCTTCAATCTCACCATATAAGAAAGCACCTTTAACATCCATCTGATAAACCATGAAGCCCATATAAGAGGCATAGGCCAAAAATATCCTTATAGCTTCAACTCTGGCCACTGGTGCAAAGACTTCATCATAGTCAATGCCTTCCTCTTGTCTAAACCCTTGAGCCACTAGTCTTGCTTTGTTCTTCACCACAATCCCCCTTGCATCTCTTTTATTCTTCAGAATCCATTTTGTCCCAATGGCATATTTACCATCAGGAAGAGTGTCACAACTCGTAATTTCCGGTCATTTTCCAAACCTCAACAATTTACTATTCACAAGTTACTATTCATCATTTACTATTCATCGATCACTATTCATCGTTTTCGAGGTCAATTTGACATTCCGAGAAACATTCAGAAATTTTACTATTCACTTGACACTATTCATTTCCGAGAGAAAACCACTATTCACGTGCATTACTCATGTCATCGTAAATTTAGTTTACGAGTATTCAAATTCGCGTAACCGTATTGGTTCAGGAGCGAATTCATGCTTTATCATTTGGGACATCTCATACAGACTAGAAATAGTCCGCATATCATCATTGCAGCACTTGCATACTATTCCACTCGTAGGATAATTAAATTAATACTTTTGGTAAAATTAACTTTTACGTATAATTATTTCTATATAAGCGTTAACAAACGATCAATAATGTGACTAACACGTCCGACAATCCTCGAGGCTCTGATACCACTTGTTGAACTATTAGACCTTCATAGATCTTCTTGAGCACTCTTGAATCGTTAGTTATGTCACTGTAATCAATAACACACTAATAGACAATCTCTGCAACTTGTATTTTTAAAGCGGAAACAAAACACAAGTGTGATACTAAGAATTCTTGATCCTCTATGGATCTTTTTAATAATAATAAGAGTGTTTTCTAAAAAGAATGTTTTTCAATACATAATCGTATGTTCCTTTTATACACAAGGAACCCTAAACCGTTTCCCAAGAAACGTATATTCTAAAACTTCTAAAAGATATGCATTATCACTTCCTAAATAAACTCATGCATATCCAAACTATAATACATAAAATACGGTAATACTATATCCGCAGAAACTAATAATGCTGAAACTAGTCTTCAGCAGATACACTGCTTCAGTAGAAACCAACTCTTCAGTAGGAACCTTCAGCAGAATCAGCAGCAGAATTCATTCTTAACAGAATTCCCAACAAGTTTTGACTCCATGTCCTCTTTGTTCTATTGAGTACCTTCCATGAGTAGATGAACGTGTTCCCACATTGCTTTAGCTGTTTTCTGAGCATCAACACTTCTAAATATTGCATTTGGTATTCCTTGAAGTATGTAAATCATAGCATACTCGTCGGCTTCCTGATGAAGTTGTTGTTCAGAAGAGAGTTGAGTCTAAGGAACTGGTACTGGTGTTGGGGGTACTGGAGGATTAGTAGAAGGGTCGCCTCCAACTAAGTTCGTAGGCCACTGAAATGGTCCTTCGAGGATAACTTGTTTCATGTACTTACCATGACGTTTCTTGAGTTCAATGAACCTTAAGAATCGGCTAGCCTACTGAACATAATTTCCAGGTGTAAGAATTGGTGGTGTGTCAATTGATCCTGCCTCATGTCTGGATTGCTGAGTTGTTATCACTTCACACATTCGATCAAACCAGTGAGGTTGTTTGGGTGGAAGTGGACTTTGTTGTTGTGGCATTAGATATGGTTGTTGTATCGGAACCATCTGATGTTGTTGCATGAGAAGATGGTGTTGTGGATAAAATAATGATTGTTGGTACGGTTGTTGTTGTTGATGATACATCGGTTGTTGTTGATACTGCTACTATTGTTGAGGATTATGTTGATGATAAAAGTTGTAGTACGGTGGTTGAGACATGTTAAGTGATTGTGTTAAACTTGGATCGTGAAAGATAAATAAAGGTTGTAGTTTTAGGTATGACTTGCAAACTTGAAAAAATAGGCTTCTAACTCGGTAGGATTCTAACTCGGTAAAGCTAATCAGAAATAATGTAACTCGGTAGAACAGCTAACTCGGTAAGGTTGTCTGAAGTACTAACTCGGTAATGATGTAACTTGATAAGATTTCTAACTCGATAAATCTTTCTAACTCGATAAGAAGAAATGAACGAAGTATAGTTTGGCTTAAGTAGAAACCAATAAGAACCTTACTCGATAAACGATAAGGTGTTTACCTAACTTGCTAAAATGGCTAGCTCACCAAACAAGGAACTCAGTACAAATTACACCCTAACTCGATAAGCAGATCACGCTAACTCGCTAACCTAACTCGACAAACCCAGAATCTAAAAATTCACTTCTAAACCTAGTTTTTTCTACCAAATCAAACCTAAAACAACCTATATTATCCCTTGGCCAATGATACCACTTGTTAGGTCATGATTTCTTAACACATAATCACTGAATCTTAGAGAGAGAAAGTAAGTTAAAGAGAGAGAGTGTGTGGAAGGAACTCTAATATGAAAATGAAATGAACTTTGATACTACAAGAGAACCAACACCCTCTAATGAGGGGATACATGAGTATTTATAGGTGAGGTCTAGGGCATCTCTTAACTTTGACAATATTACATATTAAGCCCTTAGACCTTTACAAATCATGTAAACTTAGCTTAAACACTTATAAAACATAACATAAATGTAATATAATGCAACCTAATACAAAACTTAATGACCGACAATTGATATAATAAATTCTATTCCCAACACTTCCAACATATCTTGGGAGATATCTTTCTAGAAATGATTTGAAATGTCTACTTAAGAGCAAGTAGAGTTCAAGTAGGAGGATATTTGATAACATCAAATTAACCCGATATTTTATATATCAAATTCCCGTGTTTATTGCCTCATTTATATTAATATGATACTTAATTCGTTCATATTCATTCATATTTGTATTTCAAGATAATTGAGGCGTTGGAACGGAAAAGATGCAAGGAAATACCAAAAATGGACAAAGACACAAGGCTACGGCGTAACGTATTATTGAAGTTACGCCGTAGATATTTTATGACATAGCTAGATTTTTGCCTGAAGATCACTACGCCGTAGCACACATTGGGGCTATGGCATAGATGTGTTAACCAGAGTTCTATGGTACTGGGTTGCCTTGAGGATACGCCATAGTGACCAATTGTGATGGTTACGGCGTAGTCATATGTGTTAATTAATTAATTGATTATTGATTAATTGTTTGATCTTTATTTCTAGTTTATTCATTGTTTTATTTGTTTACTTTCTTAGCATGTCTTAGGTGTAACAACTCGCATTTTTCGGTTACAATTATTTTCACTATTCACTTTTACTATTCACTCCAGATACTCGCACCACCTTTTGACTAGTACATTTTAAATGACGTTGCCTAATCATATACCTAGTCATCAACTAGATATTATTTAGATAATATCTTTCAAAATGTCTAAATAAGAGAAGTCAGGTTGAAATTCTCTTCCTAAATATCTTAACTAGATATTTAACAATTCCGATTTTAGGTTTTTGTAACGTTTAGCACCCTGATAAAACTTATCACTCATTTAATATTATAAGCTAGGTTATATTAATATGTTTAATCATTTTTATAAGTTTCAAATTTTTAGGATATCTAGTTTTAAGTTTCCTGACTTTAAGACTTACCGTTAGCGATTACCGGGACCAAAACTTACTCCTTAAAAGCAAGATAACATCAAAACTTCACTTAGTCATCCAAGATTAGCATATGAATGAAATAGATGGCTATTCACAAGCCTTGTTATCTTAAGATAAAGCCTTGATGAGTTTAGATGGTTACATGTGTTTAATGACTAGCCTAAGTTAGCAAAATATCCTAAGTAAGTAACCTCCTCATCTTGCTATAAGACCAAACTCATCTCTTTTGCTCTCTCATCATAAGCAACGACCAAACACCAGCACCCCCCCCCCCTTTTTTTTTTTACCATTTTGATCTTGTTTTTGCTAATTTCATCTATAACAAATTTAACCTTAAGTTCCTTGTTGATTCCTAGTTCCATTCATACCATAAATCATCATAAACAACACAATAATCTTATCATCAATCCCATGGTTTTCTTAAAGAAAATCAAGGTGATTAGGGGCTTAGTAAATAAGATTCTTACAAGGAATATATCAATTCTAACAAAGATTAGCAAGGGTGGTTAAGTATTGGAAGCTAAGGATTTTGTTGAAAGGGTATAGATTTAGTGATCCTAGTTCATGGTTCTAGTTAATTTCATCACAAGTATTGTTGAGTGTAAAGACTTCCCGGCTTATCCATCGATTCTATTATATGTTGTGATATCATTAGTTCAAGGTGAGTCATAACCCCTACTCTTTTCATATTTGTTTTAACTCTTTAGGTAAGATACATGCTCAACTACTTACCTATTATGCTCGATTACAAAAATACTTTACTTGCTTAATTTACATACATGATTGCATTTACATAAATACTTGCATACATACATGATTGCGTTAAACATGATTGCATTATTCTTGATTACATTGGCAAAGGTGACTAGACTTGATACAAGTATACATCCTAATATTGCGGTATTGGAAGGCCATTAACTTGGATACATCCTAACATTGAGGTGTTGGAAAGCCATTAATTTTGATACATCCTAATACTGCGGTATTGGAAGGCCATTAATTTGGATACATCCCAACCGTGAGTTGTTGGAAGGCCATTAATTTGGATACATGATTGATATACTATTTACGTACTAAAAACGTTTATTCTTATAACTACTATGTTGCACGTATGCATGATTAACATACTATTTTAGCAGTGGGTTGTGAACACACAGGTTGCAAGTTTTGTGTGGGCGGAATTTGCAACTGAGTGGATTTACAATACCTTTGTTGTGTGAACATTCTTTAAAGGCTTTTCAACTTATTTAAAACAAACTCTATGAACTCACCAACAATTGGGTTGACACTTTAGCATGTTTATCTCAGGTTAGTAAGGCGATAGCTAGTGCGTGGAACATAGAGTCCATCTGCATATTCTGAAGACTTACGCTTTTTTCATTTACCATTCGAAACATTTTGTATACATTTATGTATCATACTTTAGAATCTCATGTTTGTAACTTTGAATTCATTAATCGAATGGTAACTTTTCAAAACGTCTCATTTTGAGATCGTTTTCAATAACTTGTACTTTTGTATTATGAAGTAGCACCCCAAGTGACACAGTCTTCCGCTGCGATATTTTGGGGGTGTTACAGATCGGTATCAGAGCATTGGTTATAGAGAACTAGGTTGCATTTCTGTCACAACTCGTAAATTCTGGTCTTTTCCCGAACTTTCAACATTTACTATTCATTGGTTACTATTCATTGATCACTATTCATCATTTTACTATTCATCTTTTTCGGAGTCAGTTTGATATTCTGAGAAGCTTTTTAAAATTTTACTATTCATAAAACACTATTCACCTCCGGAGAAAATTTGTCATTTATGCGTGAGTTGCGTCATTTCTGTATACGTACGGTTATTTACCTAATAAACGTTATCTTATGAGCTATTATTTTGAATAATTATCCGACAATCCCAACTATGGTCCTAACATATTTTTATACTCATAATAATAATATAAAAATTATATTATTAATTTACCCAGTGTTTTCAAATCAACTGTTACGTTTTCCGGTCAAAGCTTATAACTCCGTCGGTTTGCTTTATTTCAACCCGATCATTATTTTAACTTCCAATTCTCATCAAGAATATTATTTTACAATTTTTACAACTTCATTATATTTTATTTTATCTCGTTACAATTTATTTTTAGTTAACTCGGTAGCCGGTATTCCCTAAAACACTAAATATACAACTAATATCTTACCAAAACCACCAAATCTCTTACACTTTACATTTTTCTTCCTACCCCTTGAATTTTCGTCCCCCCCCCCTCCTTACCAATCTCTTACAAGGTTTGAAATACATACTAACTATAATAAATACTTGTCCTTTATGTCTACCCAATAATACATATCATACTTATACATTATTATTTCATTTCACAAGATCAATCAAGAAAGTCTCTTCTCTTTTTCTCTCCTCTCTTGAACCGGCCAAACAAGAAGACCAAGAAGAAACATCAAATTTTTGAAGATCAAGTCACAATCAAGCTCTATTTTCCATCCTAGTTAGGGTTTTGTGATAAAACTCTAGTTTTCTTTACATCATCATCTTCAAAACTCATCTAATCATCAAGTAAGCTTCAAGATCACTTGTTGATCTTTCCATACTTTCATTTTTCTAGGTTCATGTTGTTTATTCAAGATCTATATGCATATGTTAGTTTATACCACTCTATTTATACTTTTTATAACTTATGAACCCTAGATACTTAATATAAGTAGATCCATAAGTTTTATTAACATCCTCATGAGATCCACCAAGGTTGGTGATGTTTAGGAACCCATGACACCCTAAGAAGGTGTATGGTAAGATTAGACTAGATTTGTGGTGATTGAAAGTGGTTTGGTTGGATAAACTAGTTTGGAACATTAGAAATGATTTTTGAAACTACATATTGACCTACTGTCCCTATTTGTGAAACGTGGGAAAATCAGTGGATGATGGGTAATTTTTGATCAAAGATTTAGAAAATAATTTCAAAAACGAAACTTTTGGCGAAAGAACGGATTAAAACGAGTTAATAACGAAGGAGATATGATTTTCCGAATTTAACGACGAAAACTAGTTTTCTGAAAAACTGCATGCTGTTGGACGATTTTCGTTGGACAAATAGAGGCGTTAAACGTAACCTAGTGGAGCCGAGCTATCGAAAATATATTAGTATATACTAAAACGAATCCGTGGATATAAAGAACGAGTAAAATGAGCTTAAAACGACCAAGTTATACATGTTTTAAAATCGTCAAAACTATATATATATATATAGTCACTACTAGAAAATAATATAACTACGTACTAAATAATATATTTTCTAGATTTCTTATTCAAGGAGTTTATTTTTAACTAACAAAATACGTACGACCCAAGGTTTATTTATGCGACTACTAGACGATATCTTAAGGTTTTCAAAACGAGGAATATAACACTAACGTTTTTATATACGATATATTACGACAAGTTTTTATAAGCCTAGTTGGACTTATTTTTCTTAAGTATGGAAAATACTTTACTTTGACAATAACACGTATTTTCAAGTTATGAGTGGTATAGGTATCATGTGCATGCATATTCTCTTCATCATTTCATGATCTAAGTAGATCACTATCATTTATATTAGGTTGCGGTTAGGGATCGAACCTCATTTCTGTGTATCCACTTTTGTCATCGTAGCTATCGCACCAGGTGAGTCATAGCCCCACTTTTACTCTTTATACTTGTTTTAACTCTTTGGGGGAGATACATGCTCAACTACTTACTTACTTGTACAAATACTCAAAACATACTTTCTTGATACTCAAAACATTTATTCTTGATTATTTTATACTTGATTGTTTTATACTTGATTTCATACATACGTGATTGTGATATACTTAACTGTGTTATACTAAACTGTGATGTGTATTCTTGTAACACCTAAAATCTAAAAGCATGGGAAATGACTAAAATGCCCCTACATATTTAAAATTTAATTAAAAGCTTATAAAGTCTCCAAATAAGTCCCAAACTTCAAACAATGCACAAGTTATGCATCCAAATAATTTTAACAATTTCATTTAACATTTATACAAGTTGCAAAATTACCAAAATACCCCTACAAGGGCCGAATGAAATAAAATGAATTTTAAAGAGGTTTTAAATGGTTTAAATATTGATAAATATGGAAGATAATCATCACAATTATTTCATTAACCAAAATTTCGAAAATTCTGGACCAAGCCCTCCCCTCACACGGTATTTCCTTTTTAAAAAGGTATCCATATCATTTTTCCACCCAAAACCCTAAAACCGATTTAATACACACACATACAATTTCCCTAAGCCCCCATTCGACTCTCACAATATTCCTAAGCAATTTTCTGTGATTCATCAATATCCTAAGAAGCCAAGAAAAATCCCATTCGAATTGTTGAAGCCTTACACGATCGTAGCATTTGTTTTCCTTTGTCGAGCCCTAGAAAATAGGTCAAATGTTTCTGCTTCAATCGACCAATATATAATTCACCTATCATTTTTCTGATGTTCCTTACATGTAATAAGACCCACGAAAATTGGTTTCAAGGTTTCTAGGCCTTTGGTGAAGTCGTGACGATTTTTGGAGTGTTTTGGCCAATCGAGTATACATCTGATCGAACTGCTGTTTCCACACGTTCCAAAATTGATTTGGTATTTTTCTCAGACCCTTTATACCTTATAAACATCAAATAAATTGTTGGATTCGACCCATGCATGCTCGACATCCCTTTCGTGATTTAAAACCCTAAAAACGAGTGTAATTGTGTAATATACCTTCCGATCCATAATAATTCTAAATATAATTTATTTACACTTGTTATAATGTATAGTGATCTGTAAAAATGTTGGAAGAATTATCATGGCTATGTGTTTTCGAATTATTTTGGTTTATCGATTTTTAAATAAAACGTGTATAAATAAAAGGAAAAAATCCATACGATTTGATTTTATGAATTAGGGCTTGTTTTTGTAATGTGTAATGATCTTTAATGTGCTGGAAATGATTAAAAATGGATTAGGTTTGATTAGGGTTTTTAATTCCATGATTTTATGTCATGCGATTTGTGTTAAAAGGTTTTGGGTGAGTTTTGTAAACTTTAAAACTTAAGGGTTAATTCTGGAACTTTATTTGAGCTGTATAATATTCGAATAAAATATATAATGAGGGTGCTAAGTGTAAGTTTTGCATTTAAATGGATTAAAATGTATTTTAAACCTAATTAGGGTTTGTTTTGAAAATAATTAAAAGAGAGGGACTAAAAGTGTAATTTCTGGAAACTTGGGACTGATTTGAGTAATAAAATATATTCAGGGGGTTTTGTGCTAATTTGGTAATTTAATGGCTTAATATGTAATTATAGATAATTAAAAGTTGAAATTGTAAATTAAAAGGTTAAATATGAAACTTTAATAACTTGAGGGACTTAATGTGTAAATTATGAATACTTAAGTATCCATTCGTATAATATGATAAAATAAATGCTCATTATGTAAAATGGATAAGTTAAGGGTTTAATGTGTAATTTTGGATACTAAAAGGGTTTAAAGTGTAATTTTGGAAAGTAAAGGGTTAAAATGTAAAGTTATGAAACCCTAAGGACCAAATGTGAAAGTATGATAAAAGGTACCTTATTACCATTAATAATGATTCAACTTTCTAATTATGGAAACTTTCTAAAAGTGGAAACTTACTATTTATGGGAACCTGCTAAAAGTGGAAAGTCACTTTAAATGGAAAGTTACTAAAACTGGAAAGCCGACTAAAATGAGAAATCTGAATTGAATAAGTTATTAATAACAAGCCAACCATGAATTCGTGTAGATTCGCTGAAGAAGGAATTTTGCTTTCGACCTTTATGTTTCTGTCTGTGTGCACTTGCGGTTTAAGGTACAGATATTCTGACCTTTCTCAAAAGGTTTCTCATAATCTCTTTCATATTCTGATCCGTTAGTTCCCGAATTGATGCCATTGCTATGATCCCCTTTACTTGAACTTTCTCTGTTGATCCCACTTGATATGACCTCCGTTATGAAACCATTCTATGAAAACCTTTTAAATATGCCATGGAAATGTTTTGAGAAGAACCGATTTGAAAAGATGTTTATAAATAATGCTAAATTTCTTTTTAAAAGAAAGGTTATTTAACTTTCATGAACACTATATTTTGAAAGACTATTTTTACGAAAACTGTTTTAAAAGATTATTTAAATTGGACTTTTAATAGAAACTTTTGAAACGGACTTTTGAACTGAACCATGAATTGATTTTTGAATATGAACCTTGACCTGATAAACTCTGATTGGACCTTGAATACTATTTCTGATATGAACCCTTTGTTATGAACTGCTATTATGAACCTTTGATATGATTCTGAGATACACCTTTGCTATATGACCTTTTGTATGATATAAGACCTGACTCTTAGTTTGATACCCGAGCCATTTCTGTTTCCCTACCTATGGAGGTACCATAGGCGTGTCTGTGATGCACCACTGGCATGACTAGTGTGTGGCCCTAGTGATTTGGCTACACCGTCCCCTTTCTGTTATATGATATGCGCGCTTTATGATATGATTTGTTATGGCCACTATGATTTCTGCGGGGGCGTATGGATGCATCCTAGATCTGTTCTGTTTAGTGGATTTAACTATGATTATGATTATGATATATGTCTGGTGACTGGTACTGTGTGCTATACATGCCTTTCACAATTTCTGGGAGTTCGCTACTCCACCCATTTGAAGAACGAGGACACCCCTCATATTATCTGATTATCTGAGAGGACTCCCCTCTATATGATTATGAAGAATTATGGTATTGACGGCTTATATGATATGATATGTTTCTGGGCTCGTGGTAGATGACTATCCTTTCTTCTTTATATTCTATTACTCTTTTATCTATTCCTTATTCTATTTCCCCAATGCACTATATTTCAGTTCTGTTTCATTATCATTGCTTTGTATATGTATCTGTTCACTGGGCTTTTTAAGCTCAGCCGCATTTCCTTTTCCTGCGGCAGGTTTTAGTAGGAAGCTGGGTTATGGGAAGAGAGTGTGACTGGACATTAGAAGACTATGCTTTGGACTAGAGACGATTAGATGAAGTTTCACTTTATTAGACATAGTAATTATTGTTTAGTAACCTTGTAGTTTCAAATTTTCATTTGTAACCCTGAATTTCTTTGTATGTATGAATCATATGCTTGTGTTTGTTCTGATATGTCACTGTAATGTAATACTTCTACCCTTATCGGGTTGGGGTGTTACAATTATGGTATCAGAGCCAGGTTGCGATTCGTAATACATTTACCCTTGACCTGTGAAGTTTGGACCCCTAAGTTTCCACTGTACGCGCTCATAAGACAACCTTTGAAACTTTACATTAGGATTCCCCATAGGAACCTAAGTTATTACCAGTGAGGAATGGGTAGACTAAGACGTTTATGTAAGTATCATTTGTTTCCGCATCACTCTGATCGTGCCTTTGCTCTTGGATAAGCCTTATAAGGACCCTTGTTTCAGAAGTTAGAAGTTTTGCAACTTAAGTTTAGTAACCAAGTAAGTTTGGAATACCTCGGAAGGCTACTTGGATACCTTACACATTTAAGTTTCACCTTCAGATTTTGATCTCCGCCTCCGATTTGTTTGATAAGCTGTTTGACACCTTTTCGACCACGTCGTAGGTCATTCAACCACAATGTGTTCGACACATTCTGTAAATTCATTACTTATGTTGGGTATGAATGTATCATCCGATACTACTTAACTCTGTATGATCCATTATTACTCCTATGAGAATTTTGGTAATTATGAACCACGAATATGAGAAGTTTTGTTTCCTCTCTTTGAATGATGAACCTTGTTCTGCCAACCGTTTCCTTTGGAAGGGTATGATGTAAATACTATCTCTATATGGATTTGTTAACTGAGCGTGATGATGCTGATAACTGAGATTCTGTACCCCTCACAATTGACGATTATACGATATTCGTATTACCAATGATACACATCTTACCTGCTACTTATGCTAAGGAGCTAAACGAAATTCCCACACATTGAACTATTCGTTTATCCATCCCAACATTTTTGTTGAACCATGTACTTGACTCTGATATATGAACTATCTGTATGATTTGACGACTGTATTCACTCTATGAATCCTTTGACTTTGATATGCCTGATTGTACGGTCTTTTGGACTGAATGGCTATTCGTGAAGATACCATAGACTACCATATCTGAAATGTGACCTTAAAAATCTACTTCACCCTATTCCATTATGATGACTCTCTACATCTGCTAAAATTTCTGTCACTATGGAAACACCTACCCCAAACTCATGTGATTACCAAGTTGTCCTGAAGACCATTATTATCAACCCTTAGAAAGTTCTGCTATTGGGAAATATTTTGTCATACGAAGATTTTCCGGTATTCTCTGATGAACCTTTTGGTACTCCTTCCTGCTTAGGAAGTAGAGTGGGCATTGAACTGATCTCAGTTGAAGAAACCATGGTGCCATAGAAGTTGAGAGATTGAAGGAGCTGATGGAATATGATTTTTAACCTTGGTAATTCTCTTTAGATGCTCTTGTTTGTTTATGAAGAAGAACGAGAGAAGTATGCGATGACGTATCGACTATCGTGAACTTAAACGTACCACTATCACTAATCATTCTCTGTTTCCGCGTATCAATAATTAATTTGGTCTTCCTTTGAAACTCCGCGTCTGATTGCATCATTTTAGATTTGAAGGACTGAAGAAGCAACCACAAAAATTTTTAAGAAGGGGGTTAACTAACCGAGAGTAACCTTTGGGAAGTATTTCAGTTCCTGAAGAAGAAAGAAGGCGATGTGAAAATTCTCTGAGATGATTTCTGAAGTTGCCTTTGCACTCGTTATAACATTTATGAACTTCAATGATGCCAATGGTGTTGGCTAGAATAATCATGTTTTTCGCGTGTTTTGGACAAATCGTCATAGTATGACATTGTGTTGTGTTCTAAAACGAAAGAAGAACATAGAGATTATTGGTGAGACGACCCTTTGTTCTGGAAGAGAAAATTGATTGACGTTCAGAAAGCATAATAGACAACACTACCCTGTATAATGTAAAGACAGAGCTTTCACAAGAAGGACCAAGATCGAAGATCGTTATCGGAGTTAGAAACTTGGTGGAAGAGTCGTAGAAGATGGTTGCGACAAGCATTACCATGGAAGAAGCATACAAGAAGAAGTGAGGAACTGGGATAGTGCTCGATCATACATCATGCAACACGTGAAGATTTCAGTTTGGGCACCAAGACAACCAGACCAAAGAAGACGAACCATTCAATACACAACCTGGAGTAGACAACAACATCTTGTACCCTAAAACCTGGAGCTATGTTAGAAGACCTGTCGAAGACACGCAGTCTTGTTTCTCTATTCATTCTAGTTGTACTAAGATGAATTGAGAGCAGAAGCAGACCTGCGGGTGGAGGGATGCACCGTGATCGCGTCAGAAACTGCCGCTACGATGCCACACTACCAAGAGGAGCTGCTGAAGACCGGAGGCACCCGACTTGAGTTTTAAATTATTTTAATCATGAGGTAAGATGGACAAGAGTAAACAGACTACCCCAACTTGGAAGAAATTTTGAAATTTGTATTTGAGTGGACGGATTTTGAAGCGGACTTTGTGTTTAGACGAGATGATGCTGTAAAGAATTGACGTTACTGATGACGTACCTTAATTTTGAATGACATTCTCGGATCTCCGTTACTCTTCGAGTAATTTCGTTCTCTTAGTTATGTTGTTTGATTTTGGTGACCTCTGAGACTATAGGTGGACTAGGTGGATTAAGATAGGTGGTTTTGACTCACGACTTGAGATAAAGTATGACCAGCATGAGGGCATATGTATATGATGCCAGTATTATGACGCCTGGCCAACGTGATAATACTTACATCATATAACGTGCACTTATGGTGGGTATATGATATTTTAAGAAGTGCCTTAGAAGCTTTAGAATTCTGGTATCTGATCAAGATCATCTGAGTTTAGTGAGACTTTAGGTTCATTCTACCTATACGTTTGATATGCTGTCCTTGTTATACGATTCGATACGTTTGGACTCTCGACACGTGTTTTGCTGATCTTTGCAATTTCTGATAAGGATCTTAGGTTCCATTATGAAATTTCTGCCGTTGACGATATCTAACGATATGTTTTCTGTCCGTATACGATTCGCATTTGTGAAGTTGTTCATTATGATCTGCTATGAGTAAAATATGTGATTGTGGACTTTGAGGAAATGAGACCTGTTTGTTTATGAGAATACCTTAGGAAGGTTATCTAAAAGCCGAAACTATCTGAGAAGCTGAAGGGTTAAACCGTATATCACCCCATGTTTGCTACAATTCAATGTATTCTCATCTGATTCGCCTAATCAATTCGATGAAAATCCTATGTATTTTTATACCTCTTCCTGGAGAATTCGTTTATCATCCGTTATGTTTGGTACATTATCCTTTTGCTTCAAATTCAATATGATATGCCCTTCTGAGAAATCTGAAACTGTTTTGACAATAATTACGAGTCATGAGAAACCAATTGGTCTGAATATCTTTTGGAAGAACCTCCCCGGGCGTGAGAATGTTGTGACGACCTTTTGCAGTTTGCTACGACTTCGTCTAACTTTGCGACTTCAAATTTCGAGGACGAAATTTTTCTTTTTAGAGGGGAAGAAGTTGTAACACCTAAAATCTAAAAGCATGGGAAATGACTAAAATGCCCCTACATATTTAAAATTTAATTAAAAGCTTATAAAGTCTCCAAATAAGTCCCAAACTTCAAACAATGCACAAGTTATGCATCCAAATAATTTTAACAATTTCATTTAACATTTATACACGTTGCAAAATTACCAAAATACCCCTACAAGGGCCGAATGAAATAAAATGAATTTTAAAGAGGTTTTAAATGGTTTAAATATTGATAAATATGGAAGATAATCATCACAATTATTTCATTAACCAAAATTTCGAAAATTCTGTACCAAGCCCTCCCCTCACATGGTATTTCCTTTTTAAAAAGATATCCATATCATTTTTCCACCCAAAACCCTAAAACCGATTTAATACACACACATACAATTTCCCTAAGCCCCCATTCGACTCTCACAATATTCCTAAGCAATTTTCTGTGATTCATCAGCATCCTAAGAAGCCAATAAAAATCCCATTCGGATTGTTGAAGCCTTACACGATCGTAGCATTTGTTTTCCTTTGTCGAGCCCTAGAAAAGAGGTAAAATGTTTCTGCTTCAATCGACCACTATATAATTCACCTATCATTTTTCTGATGTTCCTTACATGTAATAAGACCCACGAAAATTGGTTTCAAGGTTTCTAGGCCTTTGGTGAAGTCGTGACGATTTTTGGAGTGTTTTGGCCAATCGAGTATACATCTGATCGAACTGCTGTTTCCACACGTTCCAAAATTGATTTGGTATTTTTCTCAGACCCTTTATACCTTATAAACATCAAATAAATTGTTGGATTCGACCCATGCATGCTCGACATCTCTTTCGTGATTTAAAACCCTAAAAACGAGTGTAATTGTGTAATATACCTTCCGATCCATAATAATTCTAAAAATAATTTATTTACACTTGTTATAATGTATAGTGATCTATAAAAATGTTGGAAGAATTATCATGGCTTGAATCATGTGTTTTCGAATTATTTTGGTTTATCGATTTTTAAATAAAACGTGTATAAATAAAAGGAAAAAATCCATACGATTTGATTTTATGAATTAGGGCTTGTTTTTGTAATGATTAATGATCTTTAATGTGCTGGAAATGATTAAAAATGGATTAGGTTTGATTAGGGTTTTTAATTCCATGATTTTATGTCATGCGATTTGTGTTAAAAGGTTTTGGGTGAGTTTTGTAAACTTTAAAACTTAAGGGTTAATTCTGGAACTTTATTTGAGCTGTATAATATTCGAATAAAATATATAATGAGGGTGCTAAGTGTAAGTTTTGCATTTAAATGGATTAAAATGTATTTTAAACCTAATTAGGGTTTGTTTTGAAAATAATTAAAAGAGAGGGACTAAAAGTGTAATTTCTGGAAACTTGGGACTGATTTGAGTAATAAAATATATTCAGGGGGTTTTGTGCTAATTTGGTAATTTAATGGCTTAATATGTAATTATAGATAATTAAAAGTTGAAATTGTAAATTAAAAGGTTAAATATGTAACTTTAATAACTTGAGGGACTTAATGTGTAAATTATGAATACTTAAGTATCCATTCGTATAATATGATAAAATAAATGCTCATTATGTAAAATGGATAAGTTAAGGGTTTAATGTGTAATTTTGGATACTAAAAGGGTTTAAAGTGTAATTTTGGAAAGTAAAGGGTTAAAATGTAAAGTTATGAAACCCTAAGGACCAAATGTGAAAGTATGATAAAAGGTACCTTATTACCATTAATAATGATTCAACTTTCTAATTATGGAAACTTTCTAAAAGTGGAAACTTACTATTTATGGGAACCTGCTAAAAGTGGAAAGTCACTTTAAATGGAAAGTTACTAAAACTGGAAAGCCGACTAAAATGAGAAATCTGAATTGAATAAGTTATTAATAACAAGCCAACCATTAATTCGTGTAGATTCGCTGAAGAAGGAATTTTGCTTTCGACCTTTATGTTTCTGTCATGTGTGCACTTGCGGTTTAAGGTACAGATATTCTGACCTTTCTCAAAAGGTTTCTCATGATCTCTTTCATATTCTGATCCGTTAGTTCCCGAATTGATGCCATTGCTATGATCCCCTTTACTTGAACTTTCTCTGTTGATCCCACTTGATATGACCTCCGTTATGAAACCATGCTATGAAAACCTTTTAAATATGCCATGGAAATGTTTTGAGAAGAACCGATTTGAAAAGATGTTTATAAATAATGCTAAATTTCTTTTTAAAAGAAAGGTTATTTAACTTTCATGAACACTATATTTTGAAAGACTATTTTTACGAAAACTGTTTTAAAAGATTATTTAAATTGGACTTTTAATAGAAACTTTTGAAACGGACTTTTGATCTGAACCATGAATTGATTTTTGAATATGAACCTTGACCTGATAAACTCTGATTGGACCTTGAATACTATTTCTGATATGAACCCTTTGTTATGAACTGCTATTATGAACCTTTGATATGATTCTGAGATACACCTTTGCTATATGACCTTTTGTATGATATAAGACCTGACTCTTAGTTTGATACCCGAGCCATTTCTGTTTCCCTACCTATGGAGGTACCATAGGCGTGTCTGTGATGCACCACTGGCATGACTAGTGTGTGGCCCTAGTGATTTGGCTACACCGTCCCCTTTCTGTTATATGATATGCGCGCTTTATGATATGATTTGTTATGGCCACTATGATTTCTGCGGGGGCGTATGGATGCATCCTAGATCTGTTCTGTTTAGTGGATTTAACTATGATTATGATTATGATATATGTGTGGTGACTGGTACTGTGTGCTATACATGCCTTTCACAATTTCTGGGAGTTCGCTACTCCACCCATTTGAAGAATGAGGACACCCCTCATATTATCTGATTATCTGAGAGGACTCCCCTCTATATGATTATGAAGAATTATGGTATTGACGGCTTATATGATATGATATGTTTCTGGGCTCGTGGTAGATGACTATCCTTTCTTCTTTATATTCTATTACTCTTTTATCTATTCCTTATTCTATTTCCCCAATGCACTATATTTCAGTTCTGTTTCATTATCATTGCTTTGTATATGTATCTGTTCACTGGGCTTTTTAAGCTCAGCCGCATTTCCTTTTCCTGCGGCAGGTTTTAGTAGGAAGCTGGGTTATGGGAAGAGAGTGTGACTGGACATTAGAAGACTATGCTTTGGACTAGAGACGATTAGATGAAGTTTCACTTTATTAGACATAGTAATTATTGTTTAGTAACCTTGTAGTTTCAAATTTTCATTTGTAACCCTGAATTTCTTTGTATGTATGAATCATATGCTTGTGTTTGTTCTGATATGTCACTGTAATGTAATACTTCTACCCTTATCGGGTTGGGGTGTTACAATTCTTGAGCTACTGAGACTTCCAATGGCCCCAGATTAAGTTGCTGGGCACAACCATGGAGACATACATACTTCCAATGGCCCCAGATTAAGTTGCTGGGCACAACCATGGAGACATACATACAAACGTGAGGTCTTCGGAGATGAAGTGTAGACTCACGACTAATTGCTTAACTGTTGTGATGAACTTATACATGTTTAATCTTACTATATATATTAGCAGTGGGTTGTGAACACACAGGTTACAAGTCTCTTATGGCGGGACTTGTAACTGAGTGGATTTACGATGCCTTTGCTGTGTGACCATTTTTCTATAAACTTTATTTGTTAAACAACTCTATGAACTCACCAACCTCGTGTTGACACTTTAACATGTATTTTCAGGTTTTAACCTATGGCACGCTACAGGAGGTTTTGGCAGGGCATGGCATGGTCATAGAAGACTCTGATTATTTATATGGGGACCGTTTTAAACTATTTTAAGGGCCTACTTCCGCACTACTTTAAACGATGTAAATTCAACATTTTTGATTAAACGATTTTATTCTAAATGATTAAAGTGAAAACCATTTTTGAACTTGTGTTGTAATACCAATTGAGTTACACCCCAGCTACACGTATGCTTCCGCTAGACCCGATTTTGGGGGTGTGACAATTTCGTACCTAGACTATAACTGCTATATATGTTAAGACTATCCCCTTTATTTGCTTTACACACACTACATACGCATATGCTTTTTGTTAGTTGTTTGTCTAGTTCCACGCTGTTAGATGATATGACTTTAGTATTATAAGGAACCCCAGAATTTAGTCGAGTCATTAAAAATATGGAGGTTAGTAATAACTAATTATTTAACTTGATCTTGTGACAGTTCTTGTTTGATGAGACACACTAATACAAAAAAGCACATCGAGACCCTTAAATAGAGATCGGTTTCACAAATACCCAGTGTTTATAAGAATAGATAGGCTAAAATTAGAAAAACTCAGATACAAACACCGGTGTTTTTTGAAAACCCAGTTTTTATCCAGCAAATTTTAAGCGGGGTTTATTTCCCACTTTATCTATTTCACGAAATTTTAAACCATTACCATTTCTTATCACCCAACACACAATTAAATATCTTTAAAAAAAAAGAAAAAAAAAACTCCCACTACCACACCACCACTCATAACATACTGCACCACAATAACAAATACACATCTACCCAACATCTTAATACTTGCCGGACCGAGTCTATTTCTCTACAATTCAAGTACGTTTATGTGGTTTATCTTCAATTTAATCCAAACTTATTCATTTTTGCATTTGTACTTGTTCTTTGATGAAAGTTGAAATTAGGGTTATCACCCAAAAGCCAAAATTAGGGTTCTGTAAATTTGTTAATTCAATGGAATTAGGTTCTCCTAAAAAGTGTGAATTAGGTTTTGTATTCATTATTGTATCGAAATTATTATCTCTCTTTTCATACTATGGATATATTCAGGAACCAATGAGGACTAACTTATGGTTTTGCTGGAAAGGTACGAAGTTGGACTAATATATGGTGTTGTGAATGTGGGATATTGATGTGTTTATGGAGCAACTGTAGCTTGTTACGACACCTTTCTTATGGTATTTAAAGGTATTTTTTGAATCTATTTTCTCTAGCATACAAGTACTTTTAACCTTTTATATATGATTTTATGTTTTTAGGTTGTTGAATTTATATCTAACATTTCCAGGCTAAAAGGGGTATTTAGACTTTATTTTTAACTGAAGTCACAATAATCAATTCAAGTGATTGTGTTAAATGATGTATGGTTCTTGTCGCCAATAGCGGAACTTGAACATTTATTTGGGGGGGGGGGGGGGAATTTATTTTAGGGTGGCCAAATCGTAAATTTGTTTGTATTATCAACTAAATTACCCCTAAAACCTATAAAATTTACACTAGTCATCGCAACTTTTGGGGGGGCCGGAACCCTCCCCTGCCCCTTAAAGGTCTGCCCATGCTTGTCGCAACAAAAAAAGCTAGGCTTATCAAAATTAGTTAATTTCACAAACTGATGTTGATGAACTTAACAAGGAAATTTTATTTGGGAATCAAAACTTGCAAATTGTCCTTCACACCGACAAAACTATTAACAAATGGAGGTAGTTGCAAAGGTGTGCGTGGATTGGCATCCAACTACCAAATTTGCATAAAAAATCAATTTGTAATTATTATTTATGTGTTATTATGGTTTATGTTAGGTGGGTTATCTTTTAAGAAAAAAGATGTCAAGTTTATAATTCGAAAAGGTGTTCGGTGTTTAGTTCAGCCATCTCCACCGCCAGTGTGGCCAGGGACGGTGTTGGTGGCCCCAAGAACTAAGAATTGGAATGGCCCAAAACCCATTTCAATTGTTGGCTCTACTAGTTCTATTGGTACTCAGGTGAATATGTTTATATAGTTTATGTTTTGGTTTGATAAAAGTCGATAAGTTGTTGGCTTTCTTGGCTGATGAGCTTTGTTGCATTTTATATATGCAGATAAGTACTTTTGAGTGTTTGAACGGGAGATAATAGCTTTTGCTTAATGAAAAGTTGTTTTCTTCGTCCGGTTTACTGAAAAGTAATTATCTGTTGTTACAAAATGCGATGGACCTTATATGCTGGAAAAGTAAGTAATCACAAAACATGACAAATTATTTCGAGAAGGTAAAACAGTTAGTTGATGAACAATTTTGATGTGCATTCCATAATACCCCTAAATTCCCTAAATTTGTGTATGGTTTCGTAACTATTGTTGATTTTTTTGAGTTTATGATATGTAGACACCTGACATTGTTGCTGAAAATCTGGATAAGTTTCGAGTTGTGGCATTTGCTACTGGCTCAAATGTGACTCTTCTTGCTGAATAGGTAATTATAGTTTAACTACGGTCTTATTGCACAAAAAGTCAAAAACGGACACCCGAATTCAGAATATTCTCACTAAAAGGGGTATGTTTTGTTTCTCTTTCCAATCGCAAAGTACAATGATATTGTACCAATAACAATGATTAGTAGTATTAGTTATAGAATTAAAGTTAGAAACAAATCTCCTTTCACATTGTGAATAAAGAAGGTGAAACTAAGAATACAAATTTAGTGCAAATGAACCTTAATTTAAAGTCTAAAGAATTTGAGATGTCCGCGGGCTATGCAAAAAAGCACAAATTCAAAGATTAAATGTTTTTTTTGAAGTTTTCAAGTTAATAATCTAATATCACTGCTTGTTACGTAGTCCTATTTCATATCATCTTGTAGGTAAAGGCATTCAAACATTAGTTAGTTTCTATTAGAAATGAGTCTTTAGTTGGTGAACCAATGTTGATTATATGACTGAAATTATACCCGGGGAGCAAGGGGTTATTGAGGTAAGTATCCTCGAAACCCCACCTTTTTTATTTTTTCCACTTTTTGGATATAATCTAATTACTACAACATAAACTCCATATACAATTTTAGGTTGCCCGATATCCGGACTGGGTCACGATAGTCACAGGCATAGTTGGTTGTGCAGGTTTAAAGGTACCTACTTATATATATTCTTTCTACTGCTAACCAATTGATCTTTGCATATTTTGTGCTTTTTGAGATGGTGATATAATTATTATAATATAGCCTACAGTTGTTTCTATTGAAGCAAGGAAAAACATTGCTTTAGCTAATAAAGAAACCTTAATTACCGGCGGTCTATTTGTACTACATCTTGCACATAAACATAATGCCGTCATTAATTGTAAATAATGAAACATTGTTTTCCAGTGTATTCAAGGCTTTCCTGAAGGTGCTCTTAGGCGTATAATCTTAACCACATCGGGAGGTGCTTTTGTATCATAATTATTTAAAACTTTTGAATCTGTTCTTTAAAAAAAGAGCAAAAAACATACCTACTTAATACACCTTTTGTCCATGTTAGAACTTGACCTCACAATCTTAAAGTAGATAATGTTATGCTAATTGGCTTAAAGGCATGTTGGTAAATTATCGTTAAATGGTTTAAAATTTTCTGTTGTTGGGACAGAGACTGGCCTGTCAAAAAGCTAAAAGATGTTAAAGTGGTTGATCCATTGAAGCATCAGAACTGGAGCATGGAAAAAAAGATCATAGTAGATTCGGCTACCCTTTTCAACAAGGGTCTTGAAGTTATTGAAGCTCATTATCTTTACGCTTCAGATTATGATAATATTGAAATTGTGATTCACCCCAATCTATCATACACTCGATTGTTGAGACACAGTGTCACAACTTACCATTTCAGGTCATTTCCCAAAGTTCGACATTTTACTATTCATAAATCACTATTCATCAAAACACTATTCATCGTTTTACTATCCATCATTTTCGAGGTCAATTTGATATTCTGAGAAACATTTGAGAAATTTACTATTCACTGAACACTATTCATTGCCGAAAAAGTTTTCACTATTCACTTGCATTACTCATTTCATCGTAAATTTAGTTTACGGGTATTCAAATTCACGTAACCGGATTGGTTTAGGTGCGAATTCATTTCATTAGTACTAAGGACACTGCATACGGACTAGAGACAGTCTGCATATCATCATAACAGCATTTTCATGTTATACCACTCTTAGGATTTTCAAATTTATATATTTTATACATTTAACGTTTTCCTTATAAGTAATTATAATAAACGTTAACACCGGGTTAATAAACACGACGAATATATCTAAATATTCCCACAATGGTCCCGACATATTTTTATATCCATTTTATCATCATAAAAGTTATAACATTCATTTACCCAGTATTTTGGAAATTTATTTTATTTATAACGTGAGTTTATAAATATTACGACGGTTTTCGTGGAAACTTAACAATAATCACCCGAACACTCAGTACTTGTACCCAACATATTTTTATCATTCTTATGACTTTATTTTGTCTCGGGTAACTTTGTTAACATTTATTTCTATCAAACCCGGTACCTGATTTTAACTAATAACACAAATATACACTAAATCCTACACTAGAATCCTAACTAAATCAAAACTACCCCAACCCCCCCCCCCCCCCTCATCCACATGAGCCGGCCCCTAAAGTCCTCACCAAGGCTAATTTTTATATTTTCTTAACCTAGGGCATTTATGTATACATATTATACTATATAACTTATACTAAATATCTACAAACTCCTACAACATAATCATACATAACTTTTAGAATCAAAAAGCAAAAATCTCATCTCTTCTCCATCTCATACCCACGACTTCACCCAAAATCCTAGATCAAGAGATAATTTTCCAAGACTTAAAGCATAGAAGTTGTTCATTTTACCTTCCTTATCAAGAATCTTACAACAAAAACACAAGTAACACAAGGTTTCTCATCATCTAATCACCTATTATTTCAAAGTGAGTTATCAAATTTATTTTCATGTTTTTATCTAATTAACACTTGTATCTTATGGTTTTCATGCTTAATTTCATGCACAAGCTAGCTATACCACTTTATTTTTGTAGACTTTTTGAACATACAAACCCTAGAATTTGTTTTAGGTACTCCCTTGTTAAATTAACTTGTTTAGTGATCATTAGGAACCCATGGCACCCTAAGAAGGTGTATGGTAGGATTAATATAGCTTTGTGGAGTTTGCAAGAGTTTTGGTTGAGGTTGAAACTAGTTTTGAGCATGAAAAATGGATTTGTAACAAGTATATGAACCTACTGTCCCATTTTTGTAAATCCAGGAAAATCAGTAAACATAAAGGAAACTTTGGCAAAAATCTTAGAAAATACTTTCAAAAACGAATCCGTAGGCGAAAGAACGGATTAAAAAGAGTTTATAACGAAGAAGTTATGATTTTTGCAAGTTAATTGACGAAAAGTATATTTTCTGAAAATTGTTGCTGTTGGGCGTTTTTTGTCGAACAAAAAGAGGCTTTAGACGTAACCCAGAGGAACCAAGCTTTCCAAAATATATTACTACATACTAAGACGTAACCGTGGATATAAAGAACAAGTAAAACGGACTTATAACGACAAAGATATTCACGTTTCAATATCGGCAAAACTAATATTATTTTGACAGCTTTTAGACATAATAACACTAAAACTACGTAGTAACTCTAGATTTCTAGAAATAATACCAAGTACCCAAATTCATAACTAATGAAGTATTAGTGATTACAAGTATATTTTTATCACTACAAGGCGTTATTTCAAGGATTTCAACACTAACATTGATACATACGATATATATATATATATATATATATATATATATATATATATATATATATATATATATATATATATATATATATATATATATATATGTGTGTATATATATATGTATGTATGTATGTATATATTTCAACTAGTTTTATTTTTCTAATAGCCATATTTTCCTAAGTCTTTGAAAATGCATATTTTTGTTAACAACAAGTATTTTCCAAAGAGTAGAGTGGTATACGAACATGTGCATGGACATTCATAACATCATTTGGTGATCTAAATTAGATCGTTCATCATTCATATTAGGTTGAGGCAGCTAACCGTTCATTGTTGTTCATTTCACTTCATCACAGTATCATCAGTTAAGGTGAGTTTTCATAGCCCCGTATACATTTTATGATTGTTTTCAAATTCCACGGGGGAGAATACATTGCAGCATTTTAGTACGAGCCCAAGTATCAAAACTTATGTACATTGCTTAAGTAGCTTGTCTGCCTTGTGATAAGTCCTCTATTATCATCATGAACTGTTAATTTGCCTATTAAGCGAGAGTGAGTGGATAGATCTATTGAGGGTGATGCCTCCATCCGTGGTAGTATTTACCAACAGTAAGCGGATGCATTTCATGTCTGTTACATTTGAGTGTTTTGGCAGAACATTCAGGAGGGGCATACATTTCATCAGTATAGCTTCGGTGTCATGAGCTTAAGGTCTATTGTACTATTTTACGTGACTTTTGTCATGCACTTATACTTGTGGTGGCCGTACAACATTACATTTTATAAACCTATGATTATTCACCAACTTTATGTTGACCGTTTTCGCAATGTATTTTCAGGTAACTAAGGTATTGTCATATCATATGCATGGAGTCACATTAGGGTGTGCCAGGGATGACGCACTACACTTTGGATTTTTCATGCACTTGTATTTTATCGTTTGATCGTACCAGATTTATTTTCCTTAAACTTGTCCAGACTTTGGGACCTATGTTTTGTAACATTGGATGTTTTTAAATAAATCAAACGATGTGTTTTTCAAACGACACTTTAGGCCGTTCAATATATCCTTGTTATGGTGCTATGACAGTTACACCCCCAGTGTAACACCCCCAATTCATGGATGCAGCGGAATTCAAACTGGGTGTTACTCGAAGGCACAATAGTCACAATAATAGAAAACGATTTTTAATAGAGTCGTTTTAAAAGGTTTATCATTCAAATTGTATAAATATCAGAGATTACAAAATGAGGTCCCAGATGGTTCCATGTTTACAATTTACATTAAATGAGTTTTTGAATGATAATAAAATTTATAGCCCTTTTGAGTATCCGTGCCCTTCCGTGCCATCCTTGATCATCATGAACCTGAAATACATGCTTGAGAGGTCAACACAAAGGTTGAGTGATATTCATAGAGTTTGTTTAATGTTTGAACACAATATGTTGGTAGTGTGAGTTATAGGCTCACACCAATAGTTGGAAAACAAAGATGGGCTACGTTGTTATACGCCCGAAACGGTTATTAATTCACTAAGCTTATGACACCAAAACGTTAACGGGTACCAATATCAATCGGCGTAGTTATCCCGATAGGTACTTTGCCGTCATACCTATGTCTCAAATATTAGTGCATTTGTTTGAACTCGTAGTTGTTCAACACAAATGGGATTCGTCAATCCCAATAGGCCTATTCACAATATTCGCGCTCACTATTACTAGTGATTAAATGGTTCATAATAAGGGATCTTGGTTTGGCAAGGATGTTACTTCGTGATAATAAAACATAGTCGGATAGCATACAGTAGAAAGCATTGTGTTCGAGTAGAAAAATAATAGCATGTATCCCCCCCATGGGTTTGTAAAATAGTTAAACAATAGAAAGTGGGGCTATGAACTCACCTTAAGTAAGATAGCAAGTAGTGAAGGTAATGGTTCGATCGTGAAGGTTTCTACGAGCAACCTATAATAGAATGTCGTAACTTAGGATTGGAGTAAAGAATATGAAGAAGTGCCTATATATATGTCTTGCATTTAGTCCATGATGTGGTATTTTGTATGGTGTAAGTATATGAAAAGAAATAGTTCATGAAACATGTATAGTTTGTATATCGTTTACTACCGTTCGGGCCGACATAATTCAGAAGTCATGTAGTAAACGTTCGAGGAGCCAGGACACTTTAATTCGTAAATCCACAACTCATCTCGACGGCTTACTTAATGAACCCCTCACATGAGGCTCCCTACTATTGTAGTATTTGATAAAATATATATATATAAGTTTTGATCCGAAAAGTTACATGTCCAATATTTGAATAAACTTAGAAAAGTTTACTTTTTGGATGAAGATTGTTATTACAATGAGTCTCGTGGTTATTTTGATGGAGTAGATCCAAATTGTATGTTTAGGTTATCGCCAACTCTTTGGTTCATGTTTTCGCCTAAGTAAGTTTATATGGTCATTTAGTCATGGCCTTGCCATGACCTTTGGTCATTTTTCCATGGTCTTGAGACTCAACCTTGGCTCTAGCCATGGTTGTGGTCTTGAATCTAGGTCATAAGACTTCTTGGTCTTTATAAACCATAACCATTTTATATTGACAAATATATGTAAAATAGCTGTTAATAAACTGAGAAAAATCTCATTCGTTATTGGTTTTCTGGAGACGTGCTCCTGAGTTTTTGAAGAAAACGTGATTCCGGACAACTTTCGTGCTTTAAATTTTTCATGAAACGGACCAGAAAGGCCTCTTTTTGCGTGTTTTATGTTCTGTCACAGAAACTATTTTGGCAGTTTTGCCGTAAAGTTTTGGTAACTTCAAATGGTCATAACTTTTGACTCGTGTACTCGTTTTAGGTGGTTCAAATTGCTATGGTTTCCTTATTAAGTCCTCTACTACAATATGTAATGATCCAATATCATAAGTTTACCATTTTGATCAGATTTTACCAAGAAATCACTAGTTTACTTGTTTAAGTAACATAAGCTAACAATCATTTACAATAACTTGTTTTACTCATTTTTATACATCATGGACATGATCACAAGACAAAATATAGCATGAATGATATGTAAATAACATGAATATGATATTTAACAAGAAGTATGTTAGGGTTTTGCTTACAACTTTTGGCTTTCACTTAAGAAAGGGAATCAAGTATGGAACTAGGACACAAAACCTAAGCTTTCAGCCAATCACCACAACCCTTGCTAACCATTGATCTAACCCTTGTGAAAACCCTTTAACCTCAGCCCCTAACACCTTGTGTAGCTCCTAATTCAACCATGGAATCACCAAATAAACACTAGTTTTATGTAGAGAATAACTAGGCCTTGAACTTTATTGTGTAACTTGTTGCTTGAAGATCAAAAATGAATGGTGATTGGTGGTTTGTGGTGTTCGGTTATGGAGGAGGGATAGGAAGAGATGAGAGTGTTTTCTTGACTTTTCTACTTGTGGTGAAGATTATGTAAGGAAATATCTATGTATTATAACTTATGAAGACTTATGTGCTAAGTTACTACACTTGTAATCATCTAAACTCATCAAGGCTTATCACAAGCCAACAAGGCTTGTGACTTAGCATAAAATTCCGTTCTATGTCTATCTTGGATGACTAGATATGAGTTTTGATATTATCTTGCTTTTACGGAGGTAGTTTTGGTCCCGTTATTTGCTAACTGTAAGTCACAAAGTTATGAAACTTAAAATCGGGTATCCGAAAAATATGAAACTTGTAGGAATGATTAAAATTGTCAATATACTTCATAATAAAATATAAAATGAGTGGTAGGTTCCATTAGGATGCTAAAACCCTGCTAAAACTGGAAATACGGGTCTAAAACGTGTAATACGTAAAACGTACGAATATTGTGTAAAATTGAGAAAAGTAAAATGTTACTTTTCTAATAGGATAAAAATGATTTAAAATGACTTATAATGTCTAGACTGGGCTCAGTCTAGTGTCGGTTGGTATTAAATGTCTTTTAAACATAAAACCGTAAGCCTAAAAATCAAGGAATGATTTATAAAATCAAGGAATGATTTTTGGTCAAAGGAGGAGGGAAAAATATGTTGACTTTTTCCAAAAATGTGAAAACTCAAATCGTCTTAGAAACGCGGTGCAGGTATAGGTTAAGGTTACGGCTGAGTAAAAACGCTTAAAACTGAAAATTCTAGTTTTTCACGGCCGAGGTTTATTTTGGTCATGTTTTTCTCAGTCATGATTTATTCTCAAATAAATCATGAGTGTATCAAACATTTTTCTGATACGGGAAAAATTAACGCGGTCGAGTTTCGTTGTGCGTAGAATTTTTGAATGACGTTTTACTCTAAAACGTGTAATTCCTTATTAACATTCACGAAAATGATCTGATGAGTGTCAAACTTTTAATTTGCCATGGAAATGATTTATCACTCGAGGCCAAGAAACAAAAATCAAATTTCGGGAAAAATGAATAGTAAAAGTGAATAGTGAAATTTTTCGGGAATAGTAATTAACCTTAAATTGCGAATTGTTACAGTCTCTACCCCTTACGGGGAACTTCGCCCCGAAGTTCTATGTGTGTTATCTGTTGGAGTGGTGTCGATGAAGATGTGTGATTACTTATGAGGACTAGAGTCTGTGATTACTAGTGATGTAGTTTGATTTGTCTCAGAATACGGTGTATCAATAGAAATTGATAACATAGTTGAGTGTTACTAGAGATTCATATAATATTCGAATATCAAAGGAAATTGATATAGCAGTCGAATATTAATAGGAATTGATATAGTAGTTGTATATCAATGGAAATTGGGATAGTAATTGCAATCATAGTCTAGTAGGTAATTATGTTGTTGTACCTAGTGTTTATTGACTTCATACTTATGTTATTTCGGATACAAATAAGCCCACTTGTTTATAATTCTTTATTTACATAGAGAGGCATCCTAAACAATGTAAATATGGAAATATAAACTTATGGTTCGATGATTTACAATTTCTTTATTTAAATGAAAAGGCATCCCAATCCATTCAAATAATTATAAATCATCCTACTTAAGATTCCCAACCCAACATTCATACTTAGCCGGTGAGTTACCAGGTAGTGTATTATGAGATGATACTGGTGTTCCAAAAGTACAAGATGAATATTCAATCTTGGAAAGCTGATAAGGGTGCTTGTGATGTAACTATGGATGATTTGAGCTTTAAAAGTGCATCAAGATCTGTTAATGAGCTTGTGGTTCCAACGGTTGTGAAGATAATGATGTGATATGTTGATGAACAAAAGTGTGTAGTGTATGCTTAACATTAATATTCTTAGGTATAGATGTTGAGTTTGCTTTGAAAATCTTAAGAGATTTTAAAGGTTTATGATGGAATGGTATCCTTAGGACCTAAACATGATAGTACTTCTAAGGGATAAGAGAGAAGAATTGATAACTATCCCAAGATAGTAGTTCGGATTATCTCATAACTGAAAACTTTCAAGAATGAAATTAGGTAGTACAAATAAGGTGTTAAGATCTTGCTGAGTGGTAAGATACTATCATGTCTCTAGATCATTTTAAAGAATTCTGGTGGTTTATCGAGTTCATGCAGGAAATCGATCTAAACATAACCCTAGTACAACTATTCTCAGTATTTGAAAATTTTAAGTCGAACATAGTTAGTCAGACTATGTTCCACTGTCCCTAGGTTAAATATAGGTGACTAGTCTATATTTAGCCGAGGTTCGATAAAATTTTCAAATACCCAAATTAGGTATACTTGTGATATGTCCGTTGCTTTTGAGAAACTGTCCACTAAACAAAGGCGATATAAAACCATTCAGTTGCAAGTCCCGCCCATACAAGACTTGTAACCTATGTTTTCACATTCCATTGCATAGAAGATAGTATGGGTAGATATGTATGGAAAGGAAGTTTTAAGTAATTCTAAAACAGTCCATACTTGGCCAGGATCACAAACTTTTAACAATGAAGGTTTCAGAAGAAAACTTTGATGAATGTAGAAAAAGTTCAAATTTTGTAGATGATGGATTAGTTTATCCTTTAGAAATCTCATATTTCTATTTTGAAATCGATAGATTGTGATGGGTTTTTGATATCATATGAAATGATATTGATGATGTGATGGAATAATTCCATAGACCATTGCGCAAATCACAATGTCTCAGAAGTAGATTAGACCATTGTGCAATTCACAATGTCTGGGAAGTTGGTTAGACCATTGTGTGACTCAAAACATTTGAGAAATGATTATGTCCATTGTATAATACAATGTTTTGGAAAATAGACGAGACCATTGTATCATACAATGTCTTGGAAATAGGAAATACCATTGCAATTAGTTACAATATCTTGGACATAAAATGTTGGAGTAGGAACATGATTGGGAGGGTGTGATTGTGTCGAAATGCCCTAGAAAAGGCATACGCAGATATGTTTAGTCCATTGTTTAGATAAAATGATTGAAAATAAATTGAGTGTATATATCAATATACTTATATATGTTCGTGCAGTGTAGAATGCCTAGTGTGTATATATAAATATACTTATATGTTCATGTAGCATAAAATGCTTACGGGGAAATGCTCAATTATGTTAAGGGTACATATATTCATATGCTAACATGTTTGTGCAGTATAAAATGCTTAATAAGTCCATAGTCGTCTGGAGGATGGAAGACACGAAGAACGGAAGGCTATAAAATGTTTTTGCTTGTAAGTGTGGTTATAGTTTAGGTCTTAATTAGACTTGTTTCTCTATAATCATGGCTCTGGTACCAATCTGTAAAACCACCAATTCATGGATGCAGCGGAATTCAAACTGGGTGTTACTCGACGGCACAATAGTCACAATAATAGAAAACGATTTTCAATAGAGTTGTTTTAAAAGGTTTATCATTCAAATTGTATAAATATCAGAGATTACAAAATGACGTCCCAGATGGTTCCATGTTTACAATTTACATTAAATGAGTTTTTGAATGATAATAAAATTTATAGCCCTTTTGAGTATCTGTGCCCTTCCGTGCCATCCTTGATCATCATGAACCTGA
The DNA here is from genome assembly GCA_030686995.1 of Artemisia argyi. NCBI lineage: Eukaryota > Viridiplantae > Streptophyta > Magnoliopsida > Asterales > Asteraceae > Artemisia > Artemisia argyi. The sequence goes on from JARVZY010002517.1 coordinate 158,552, forward strand.
AATACATGCTTGAGAGGTCAACACAAAGGTTGAGTGATATTCATAGAGTTTGTTTAATGTTTGAACACAATATGTTGGTAGTGTGAGTTATAGGCTCACACCAATGGTTGGAAAACAAAGATGGGCTACGTTGTTATACGCCCGGAACGGTTATTAATTCACTAAGCTTATGACACCAAAACGTTAACGGGTACCAATATCAATCGGCAGAGTTATCCCGGTAGGTACTTTGCAGTCATACATATGTCTCAAATATTAGTGCATTTGTTTGAACTCGTAGTTGTTCAACACAAATGGGATTCGTCAATCCCAATAGGCCTATTCACAATATTCGCGCTCACTATTACTAGTGATTAAATGGTTCATAATAAGGGATCTTGGTTTGGCAAGGATGTTACTTCGTGATAATAAAACATAGTCGGATACCATACAGTAGAAAGCATTGTGTTCAAGTAGAAAAATAATAGCATGTATCCCCCCCATGGGTTTGTAAAATAGTTAAACAATAGAAAGTGGGGCTATGAACTCACCTTAAGTAAGATAGCAAGTAGTGAAGGTAATGCTTGGATCGTGAAGGTTTCTACGAGCAACCTATAATAGAATGTCGTGACTTAGGATTGGAGTAAAGAATATGAAGAAGTGCCTATATATATGTCTTGCATTTCGTCCATGATGTGGTACTTTGTATGGTGTAAGTATATGAAAAGAAATGGTTCATGAAACATGTATAGTTTATATATCGTTTACTACCGTTCGGGCCGACATAATTCAGAAGTCATGTGGTAAACGTTCGAGGAGCCAGGACACTTTAATTCATAAATCCACAACTCATCTCGATGGCTTACTTAATGAACCCCTCACATGAGGCTCCCTACTATTGTAGTATTTGATAAAATATATATATATATATATATATATATATATATATATATATATATATATATATATATATATATATATATATATATATATATATATATATATAAGTTTTGATCCGAAAAGTTACATGTCTAATATTTGAATAAACTTAGAAAAGTTTACTTTTTGGATGAAGATTGTTATTACAATGAGTCTCGTGGTTATTTTGATGGAGTAGATCCAAATTGTATGTTTAGGTTATCGCCAACTCTTTGGTTCATGTTTTCGCCTAAGTAAGTTTATATGGTCATTTAGTCATGGCCTTGCCATGACCTTTGGTCATTGTTCCATGGTCTTGAGACTCAACCTTGGCTCTAGCCATGGTTGTGGTCTTGAATCTAGGTCATAAGACCTCTTGGTCTTTATAAACCATAACCATTATATATTGACATATATATGTAAAATAGCTGTTAATAAACTGAGAAAAATCTCATTCGTTATTGGTTTTCTGGAGACGTGCGCCTGAGTTTTTGAAGAAAACGTGATTCCGGACAACTTTCGTGCTTTAAATTTTTCATGAAACGGACCAGAAAGGCCTCTTTTTGCGTGTTTTATGTTCTGTCACTGAAACTATTTTGGCAGTTTTGCCGTAAAGTTTTGGTAACTTCAAATGGTCATAACTTTTGACTCGTGTACTCGTTTGAGGTGGTTCAAATTGCTATGGTTTCCTTGTTAAGTCCTCTACTACAATATGTAATGATCCAATATCATAAGTTTACCATTTTGATCAGATTTTACCAAGAAAATCACTAGTTTACTTGTTTAAATAACATAAGCTAACAATCATTTACAATAACTTGTTTTACTCATTTTTATACATCATGGACATGATCACAAGACAAAATATAGCATGAATGATATGTAAATAACATGAATATGATATTTAACAAGAAGTATGTTAGGGTTTTGCTTACAACTTTTGGCTTTCACTTAAGAAAGGGAATCAAGTATGGAACTAGGACACAAAACCTAAGCTTTCAGCCAATCACCACAACCCTTGCTAACCATTGATCTAACCCTTGTGAAAACCCTTTAACCTCAGCCCCTAACACCTTGTGTAGCTCCTAATTCAACCATGGAATCACCAAATAAACACTAGTTTTATGTAGAGAATAACTAGGCCTTGAACTTTGTTGTGTAACTTGTTGCTTGAAGATCAAAAATGAATGGTGATTGGTGGTTTGTGGTGTTCAGTTATGGAGGAGGGATAGGAAGAGATGAGAGTGTTTTCTTGACTTTTCTACTTGTGGTGAAGATTATGTAAGGAAATATCTATGTATTATAACTTATGAAGACTTATGTGCTAAGTTACTACACTTGTAATCATCTAAACTCATCAAGGCTTATCACAAGCCAACAAGGCTTGTGACTTAGCATAAAATTTCGTTCTATGTCTATGTTGGATGACTAGATATGAGTTTTGATATTATCTTGCTTTTACGGAGGTAGTTTTGGTCCCGTTATTTGCTAACTGTAAGTCACAAAGTTATGAAACTTAAAATCGGGTATCCTAAAAATATGAAACTTGTAGGAATGATTAAAATTGTCAATATACTCCATAATAAAATATAAAATGAGTGTTAGGTTCCATTAGGATGCTAAAACCCTGCTAAAACTGGAAATACGGGTCTAAAACGCGTAATACGTAAAACGTACGAATATTGTGTAAAATTGAGAAAAGTAAAATGTTACTTTTCTAATAGGATAAAAATGATTTAAAATGACTTATAATGTCTAGACTGGGCTCAGTCTAGTGTCGGTTGCTATTAAATGTCTTTTAGACATAAAACCGTAAGCCTAAAAATCAAGGAATGATTTTTGGTCAAAGGAGGAGGGAAAAATATGTTGACTTTTTCCAAAAATGTGAAAACTGAAATCGTCTTAGAAACGCGGTGCAGGTATAGGCTAAGGTTACGGCTGAGTAAAAACGCTTAAAACTGAAAATTCTAGTTTTTCACGGCCGAGGTTTATTTTGGTCATGCTTTTCTCAGTCATGATTTATTCTCAAATAAATCATGAGTGTATCAAACATTTTTCTGATACGGGAAAAATTAACGCGGTCGAGTTTCGTTGTGCGTAGAATTTTTGAATGACGTTTTACTCTAAAACGTGTAATTCCTTATTAACTTTCACGAAAATGATCTGATGAGTGTAAAACTTTTAATTTGCCATGGAAATGATTTATCACTCGAGGCCAAGAAACAAAAATCAAATTTCGAGAAAAATGAATAGTAAAAGTGAATAGTGAAATTTTCAGGAATAGTAATTAACCTGAAATTGCGAATTGTTACACCCATGCATTCCATTCCGCTGCAAGTCAGGTAAATTGCGGGTGTGACAGATTGGTACCAGAGCCAAGGTTATAGCGAACTAGGATGCATCATGATAAGGTTTATGATGTATACGATCCCTAGACTATAACCACATTATCATAGCATCTCATCATTTCATCATAAGTGCATGTTCATTGTTTTAGGTGATTCCATTATACGAATTATTTATTTTATTTCACCTTGATTATCACAGAACCATGTCTTCAGACCCAAACGTTGTCATACTGTACTCTGTCACAGACTCCGATGTTGAAGGCTCTATGTCTTCCACTACCTTTTCACCACCACCCATTCCTCTTGTACATGTGTTGCCACTCTCGGCATCAGGTGAGGAAACCGAGCCTTTTGAGGACGATGAGACTGCTCCTACTCCTCATGTTTCCCCTATTGCACCACCTGAGATTACCCGTGCACCCACTGACACATCATCCTCTGCTACCACTATTCCATCAGAACCTAGACTCATGTTTCCCCGTAGGGAGACGACTATAGGTCCTAGTAAGAAAGTTTTCCCTGCTACATCTACCTTTAGGATCCCTGCTATTCCTATGTTACCCACACCACCACCAGCCATACCCACTACTACATCCATATCTACTTCACTATTGCCGCTTTGGAAGCGTGCGAGGTTTACGACACTAGCTTCACCTACTACAGAGTTAGAACCACCACCAGTATACCATGTAGGTGAGAGTTCGAGAGCAGCTGCTGCTAGGGAGCCTACAAATGTTACATTAGAGGATCAGTTAGGGGCTCAGCAGGAGCAGGTTGATAGTTTGGGTTATAGGCTTGATGCGGATATCACTACTCGACTTGAGGCGGTTGAGGAGCAGGTCGAGGGTTTGCTTTTAGGCAGAGTTAGTATCGACGTGTCGTATCATGGACTTGAGGCACGGCAGGAGGGACATCGGGAGCTGATTGACCAGCTTAGGGATGAGCTACCAAAGATACGGGATAGAGCTCAGACTACACAGGAGGCTCAGGGAGAGCAGACACACCAGTTGGCAGTAGCACATGAGAGGTTGGCTATGATGGAGGGTAGAGATGCTGCTCTTCAGCTTCGAGTTCAGCATTTAGAGGAGATTGCAGTTATGATGGACAGGGAGATCCATCGTCTGAGGAGTGCACCTGGAGCATCTGGAGCTCCTGGACCATCTAGAGCACCTGGAGGAGCCTAGACATAGACTAGTATTGTATTAGCTTTTACTATTTTCCTAGTCCCGAGGTGTGGGACATAGTTCAAGAACTTGTAGTCTTTTGGTTGTTGTACAAACAAATATATCAAGTGTGACTCTACTATGTTGGAAATGTTGTGCTATATATATATATATATATATATATATATATATATATATATATATATATATATATATATATATATCGGTCCATGTAGGCCGAAATTTTCATGTATTATATTCATGTGGTGTGATTATATTTATGATGTTTCGTGGTTGCTCTTTATTGTTAACGTATTTATACTTATTGTGGTTGTATCTATACGTGTCGTGGTTGTATTATTACAGGTTGTGGTTGTACTCGTACATGTCGTGGTTGTATTTATACTTGTTGTGGTAGTATATATACATGTTGTGGGAGTATACTTTTTGTACGATGACTATTTCTATTATGGTTTTCTCATGGTTGTTGTCGATTATTATTTATCAGAAGTATGGCGCCAAAGAAAGCAAAGGCTACATCAGAAACACCCGCTATGACTCAGGCCGCTATCCGCAAGTTGGTCAGGGATAGTATAGCAGAAGCTCTGGAGACTGAGAGAGCTGAAGTTGCTGCTAGGGCTGCTGAGATTCAACCTAATACTGAAGTGGTTCAACCCACTACTAGGCGTGAATATACTTGGAAGGATTTCAAGATTAGTGATCCCGTCAAGTATAAGGGCACTGAGGGAGCGGTTGCTTTGATCCGCTGGTTTGAAAAGACTGAGAATGTATTTCTCATGTGCGGTTGCCAGGAGGTTAACATGGTAAAATTTGCTACTGGTATGCTTCTTGATGAAGCTATGTCTTGGTGGAATTCCTATGCTCAGCCTATTGGTATGGAGAATGCCTACAAGCTCACTTGGGATCAATTCAAGAAGCTGATGACTAAGAAGTTTTGCCCTCGTACTGAGGTACAAAAGTTGGAAACCGAATTCTATGAGCTGGTAACAAAAGGTGATGACATTGAGACTTATATCAGGAAGTTTCAGGAGTTGGCTGCACTATGTCCAACTATGGTTCCGGACGATGCGAAAAAGATGGAGAATTTTACTGGAGGACTACCCGAAAGCATCCGAGGGGATGTGATGTCTTTCGACCCACAATCAATGGAAGAGGCTATTCGTATAACTCATAAACTTACGGTCCAAGTGTTAAAAGGAAAATCTGCTGCAAACAACAACAATAACCGTTCAAACAATACCAACTACAACAACACTCGAAACAACAACAACTATAACAATAACCGAAATCGCAACTACCCCAATAACCAAAACAATAACAACAATAACAACAAGAGGAGGTTTGATAATAACCAACGTGGAAATGCTATCCAACCAGCACCTAAGAGACAGGAAGTGGCAAAGGCCTATGCTGCAGGACCAACAGAAGGAAAAGGATATGCTGGAAAACTACCCAAGTGTAACAAATGTCAAACTCTTCACAACCCTGGAAATTGTCCTAGAGCTTGTGAGAACTGTGGAAAAGTCGGTCATTCGACTAAGGAATGCAAAGCCCTACGAGGGGTAATTAATCAGAACCAACCAGGAGCATGTTATGGTTGTGGAGAGTTGGGTCATTTCAAGAACAATTGCCCAAAGAGGAAGGATCAAGGAGCTGGAAATCAGGGCGGAGTAGCTCGAGGAAGGGCTTATGTTATGGGAGGAGAAGATGCCCGTGAGGACCCGAATGTCGTTGCAGGTACGTTCCTCATTAATATTCGTTATGCATCCATTTTATTTGATTCAGGAGCGGATAGAAGTTTTGTTTCTATTGCATTTGCACCTTTACTTAACATAGAACCAACTACCTTAGACATTCCCTATATTGTTGAATTAGCCGATGGGTCTTTAGTTAACACCAACACCGTTATCCGTGGTTGCACCATCAATTTCCTAAATCACCCATTCAATATAGACCTTATGCCCGTAGAACTTGGAAGTTTTGACGTTGTTATCTGTATGGATTGGTTGTCTCGACATCGTGCAAGAATCATTTGTGATGAAAAAGTTGTTCATCTTTCTTATGGCGGTAAAACTTTAGTTGTTCGCGGAGAGCGAAGTGGAACTAGACTCAGTATCATATCATGCATTAAAACTGAGAAGTACATAAAGAAGGGTTGTTATGCATTCTTGGCGCATATCACGGAGAAGAAGTCGGATGAGAAACGACTTGAAGATGTGCCTATTGTTAAGGAATTTCCAGAAGTTTTTCCGGAAGAATTGCCAGGACTTCCGCCTACACGTCAGGTTGAGTTTCAAATTGAGTTGGTGCCAGGAGCTGCACCAATTGCACGAGCACCATATAGACTTGCACCTTCTGAGATGCAAGAATTGTCTAACCAATTACAAGAACTTCTAGACAAAGGATTCATTAGACCGAGTTCTTCGCCTTGGGGAGCACCGGTTTTGTTTGTGAAGAAGAAGGATGGATCTTTCAGAATGTGCGTAGACTATCGTGAGCTGAACAACTTAACGGTGAAGAATTGTTATACACTCCCTTGGATTGATGACTTGTTCAATCAGCTACAAGGTTCCTGTTTTTATTCCAAGATTGATTTAAGATCAGGTTACCATCAACTCAGAGTTCGGGAAGAAGATATCCCGAAGACGGTATTCAGAACACGTTATGGTCATTATGAGTTTCAAGTGATGCCTTTTGGATTAACCAACGCACCTGCGGTATTCATGGATCTCATGAACAGAGTGTGCAAACCATATCTTGATAAGTTTGTAATTGTATTCATTGACGATATCTTGATTTATTCCAAGAGTAAGGAAGAGCATGAAGCACACCTCAGAACAATATTGGAACTACTCAAGAAGGAGCAATTGTATGCCAAATTTTCAAAGTGTGATTTTTGGATACAAAGAGTTCAATTTCTTGGACATGTCATTGATAGCCAAGGATTACAAGTCGACCCAGCAAAGATCAAGGCAGTAAAGGATTGGGCTACGCCTAAGTCTCCTACAGAAATTCGTCAATTCTTAGGACTTGCAGGATATTACAGAAGGTTTATTGAAGGGTTTTCTAAGATAGCGAAGTCGCTGACTAAGCTGACACAAAAGAATCAAAAGTACGAGTGGGGAGAGAAACAAGAATCTGCATTTCAGTTATTGAAGCAGAAGCTTTGTAGTGCACCGATTTTGTCACTACCAGAAGGTATTGAGAACTTTGTGCTATATTGCGATGCTTCGCATAAAGGGCTTGGAGCTATGCTAATGCAAAACGAGAAGGTGATAGCTTATGCATCTAGACAGCTTAAGACATACGAGAAGAATTACACTATACACGACTTGGAGTTGGGTGCTGTTGTTTTTGCACTCAAGATTTGGAGACACTACCTTTATGGTACTAAATGTGTAGTTTTTACCGACCACAAGAGCTTACAGCATATAATTGATCAGAAGGAACTTAATATGAGACAACGTCGTTGGCTAGAATTGTTGAGTGATTACGATTGTGAGATCCGATATCACCAAGGAAAAGCAAATGTTGTAGCAGATGCACTTAGCCGAAAAGAACGACTCAAACCTTTGAGGGTTAGGTCGTTGGGAATGACTATTATTTCACCATTACCATCGAAAATTTTAGAAGCTCAGATTGAGGCTCTCAAGGAGGAAAATCGACCACATGAGAAACTTTATGGTATGCCCAAGAACAAGAATGGTTTCGTTAAGAGAGTAGATGGAGTGTTATGCTTCAAGGACCGAAGTTGGATACCACTCTATGGTGGAGTACGAGATTTGATTAGGCATGAATCACATAAGTCAAAGTACTCTATTCATCCAGGTTCTGACAAGATGTATCAGGATCTCAAAAAGCTGTATTAGTGGCCGAACATGAAAGCAGAAATAGCTACGTACGTCAGCAAATGCCTTACTTGTGATAAGTGAAAGCCGAGTACCAGAAACCGTCAGGACTACTTCAACAACCAGAAATTCCACAATGGAAGTGGGAGCGTATTACAATGGACTTTGTTACTAAACTACCCAATACGTCAGGAGGTTACGATGCTATTTGGGTAATTGTCGATCGTCTTACCAAATCAGCCCATTTCATCCCTATCAGAGAGACTTATTCCATGGAACAGCTTGCCAGACTTTATGTCAAGGAAATAGTCTCGAGACATGGAGCACCAATCTCCATTATTTCTGACAGAGATAGCCGTTTTACTTCAAACTTTTGGAAGTCATTACAAGATTCTTTTGGATCCAAGTTAGACATGAGCACTGCTTACCATCCACAGACTGATGGTCAGAGTGAGAGAACTATTCAGACACTGGAGGACATGCTGCGAGCATGTGTGATTGACTTTGGAAATGGTTGGGCTAACCACTTGCCATTAATCGAGTTCTCCTATAACAACAGTTACCATTCAAGTATTAAAGCAGCACCATTCGAGGCACTTTATGGTCGTAAGTGTCGTTCCCCAGTTTGTTGGGCAGAAGTTGGAGAGGTACAATGCACAGGTCCAGAGATGGTACGAGAAACAACAGAAAAGATAATACAGATTCAAGATAGGTGATGAGTGCTCAAACACTCATCCTTTTTGGTCTAATCTGAACTGCAAAACATACAAAAACACTCAGAAATGCATCAAAATACTAAAAATATTTCAAAATTGTGTTTTATATGTTTTAGATGCAAAATGAGCAAAAACAAATGAAAAACGCACAAAGTTTGCAAAATTGGCAGTTTCAGTCCCTCAACTTTCATAAAATTACAAAACTAGTCCCTGGATATTCAAAATATAGAAAATTATCACCAAAGGTCCTTTTACAATCATAAGTTGTCATATTTTGTCCTTTGGTGAAAAATTGGAAAGTTTTGGAAATTTACACTTTTGGTCCCTGGAGTTTCAAATATTGGCAGAAAAGGTCCCTGGTGGGATAATTTTGAAAGATAAATCATTTTTGGTACTTGGGAATTCACATTTGTCACTTTTAATCCCTGGATGAAAACTTTGAGGAAATTTCATGTT
>JARVZY010002518.1:0-96413 GCA_030686995.1 Artemisia argyi
AAATCCCTAGCACCATGATCCTTTGATCTTCAAACTACAAGTTACACTACAAAGTTCAAGGTCTTAGTATTCTCTACCTAGTTCTTAAGTTTGTTTGGTGATTCCATGGTTGAATTAGGAGCTACACAAGGTGATTAGGGGCTGAAGTTAATTGGTTTTCAAAAGGGTTAGGTCAATGGTTAGCAAGTGTTGTGGTGATTGGTTGAAAGCTTAGGTTTAGTGTCCTAGTTCCATACTTGATTCCCTTTCTTAAGTGAAAGCCAAAAGTTGTAAGCAAACCCTATTACACTTTCTTGCTCAATATCATTTTCATGCTTATTATATTTCTTTCATGCTATATATGGTCTTTGTATTATGTTCATGATGTATAAAAACTAGTAAAACAAGTTATGGTATATATGTGTTAACTTATGATATTTAAACAAGTAAACTAGTGACTTTTATGGAGAACCACGACCAAAATAGTACAACTATGATATTTTACACTTACTTACTGTTATAAAGGACTTCAAAAGGAAAATATATCAATTTGAATCACCCAAAACGAGTACACGAGTCAAAAGATACGGCCATAAGAAGTTAGCGAAACCAAAACGCTGAAACTGCCAATACCCTACTGTTTGCATTCTGCCATTTTGAAAGTCACCCTTCTGGTCCGATTCATCAAAAAGTTAAAACACGAAAGTTGTCCGGAACGACGGTTTCGTTCAGGAATAAAGAAGCTCGAGCCCTGAAAACGCTTTCTGAGTGATAATTTTCTTCAAATTCTTAACAGCCCATTTTTAGACCAAAGTAACTATATAATAGTTATGATTTACTAAGACCAAGAGGTCTAATGACCTAAAGCCAAGACCACAACCATGGCTAAAGCCAAGGTTGAGTCTCAAGACCATGGTAACAATGACCAAGGTCACGGCTAAAGACCATATAACTTTTAAAGATCAAAACTTATATATATATATATATATATATATATATATATATATATATATATATATATATATATATATATATATATATATATATATATATATATATATATATATATATATATATGTTATCAAATACTACAATAGTAGGGAGCCTCATGTGAGGAGTTCATTAAGTAAGCCGTCGAGATGAGTTGTGGATTTACGAATTAAAGTGTCCTGGCTCCTCGAACGTTTACTCCATGACTTCTGAATTGTCGGCCCGAACGGTAGTAAGAGATATACAAACTATACATGTTTCATAGACCACTTATATTCAAAGACTTACACTATATACTAAGTACTACATCATGAACATTATGCAAGACATATTGATGCGTGGGAATCGCACCTTGCTTTACCTCTCGAGGGATCTCGAGAAGCTTACAACCCCCACCAGGCAGTGTACCTAATCGTTGTAGTATAGTATAGTGACAAGTACCGGGGGATTGATCGTTCAGCTTAGGAATAGTGTCGCTAGGATTAGAAAACCTAATTAATAGTTCTAAAGGTGAGAGATGATTATTTTTGTATTTTTTATATTTTTATAAAAGCAAGTAAAATCTCGGGTTTTGGAAGAGTGGGCGGAATTAGTTGCTATTCAACTAACCCAAAGCTAAGATGCAATCAAAATAAAATAATAAAAATGAAAATAAACTAATTATACTAAGGTTGTGAGCAGTAATTGGAGAAATTGTGTTTACTTAGACTTCACTACTCCCTAGATATCTTTTACACGTTAATTACTTGTTACACTTGTATGGATGACGGATTGTATTCCTTAATACCATTCGTGGGGTGGCATACATAACTCCCCAACTCTATGAGCTCTTATCTCCTCCTACACCATGACCCAGCACAACTATAGGGATTGTAAACAGTGGCTCATGCATTAAATACAACCAATAAAGACCTAGTACGCCTCGGTTCATGTTTCTTAAGACGTTCAAGCATGTTACCATTTGGAGATCTGCCAGTTTTATTAAGCCTAACATATAATATAATTCATCCAAAACAAGAATAGACAAGTAATCAACACATAATCAACATCTAGGTTTCATTAGATCTAAGCAAACTCAAAAGAGATCTAGCCTAGCATAGTAGAATTGAGACAAGAACAAGATATAAACAACCAACACATAGACATATTGATTGAATTGGAAGAACACTTATCTCAATTACAATGCAAGGTCTCAAGGGTTTGGAACCCTTGAGAAACCTGTAAAAGATACACCAAAATCGTCTTTAGGGTTTCACCAAAACTTCTCCCCTCTTTAATGAAAAAACTAGAAAACTATATATAGGAAAAGTAGGCTGACAGCGTCAAGAGTTACTTGTGACGCCGTCACCTCGCCGCCATATACTTCCTCGGACGGCCTTGATCTACTTATGACGGCCTATGTGACGCCGTCACCACCCAGGGTATTTTATTCTTGCCACTTTGACGCCGTCACCACCTACGGTGTTTAATTCCTCATGTCTGACGCCGTCAAGATGGTAGTCTTGACGCCGTCACCTTGTATCTTCAGCATGGAAATTTGGTACTTTGCCGTTTTCTTCACTTTTATGCTCCAAAAACGTCCAAAATGGCTTCTTTTCCAGAATTCACTCTCCAAACACCTAAAATCACAAAAGGAACGATTTAGGGCAATATTTGATCAAATAAAATCGGATTCGGGCTTAAATGACCCCCTAAAAATGGATCATTTTTCGCCTCATCATATACCCTTACACTTGAGATTTGCTTGTCCTCAAGCAAATGAGCTTTTATTCTACTCAAAAGACAACTTAGGGGTCATTTAACACTAATATAAAAGTAATTACAACAAATAATCGTTCCACTAAAGACCAATAGACAAGCACGGAGGTCATATACAAGCACCCCACAAATAGTGTTTAGATACTCACATCTCTCGGGTGTAATAAAGTAATATAACATTATGGAAATGGAAGATATCTCTCACTACCTGTCATAGCAAAATAGATTACCATAGGCTTGGGAAAGGATCAAACCTCCACCACATGGCGTAAGCACCTAGGATAAACTATCAAAGAGGTCTTTTAAAGGGTTATAACGTTAGGTGTAGGGATATGAATTACACGGTTTTGTTGGATAAAGGAAGTTTTACTGGTGGCGAGTTAACAATCTTGGTTAATTACATGTACAAGATGGCGTTGCTAAGCCAAGACTAGACTCGACTTAAGCTAATAAATGAAAGATAACAAAAACATAAAATGAACATAGAATAAAAACGGGATGGTAGTCCGTATGTTTTTTCTCTTTTTCTTTTTCTATTTTTTTTTCTTTTTCTTGATTTTTTTGATTTTTTTTTTTTTTTTTTTTTTTTTGTGCATACACTCTTACCCTACCATCCAAAATAATACATCATAGGGGTATAAACGTTCCCCTTACACTTGAATCTTTACATACTTTACATTAAACTATTCTAATGACTCGAATTAAGAAAATCAAAACACTTGGAGCACTTTTAAGATTAACGCACATATGGGGGTAATAAGTGATGTTCTTCCCCATTACTCCATAAAATAAGTACTTACCCATGAGTCCCAATCGTCCCAAAACAATATGTACAAGGATATGACTCGACTTAGCAACCATGTAATCAATTAGAAAGTTAATTTAGGGTTTAACAAATAACAATAATGCACTAAAAATGAGCGCATACACGGAAGGCTAAGGCGATTTGGTTGTACATTTAAGTGGGGTGTAACAAATTCTTCCTTTAAGTAAGATGCTTAAAGTTAGAAACGAAAAGATAGGCTCGGAGGGGTGTACTAGGGGTTTCGTGTACTAAAAATGAGTACAACGCAAAGGGTGTGGGAAAAATTAGTTGACTTAACTAGCCAAGTAATATGACTTAAATGGTCAAGTAATTATGATACGGGTTTAACACAAGGGTGATCCTAATGCCTCTTATCATGTAGTAAATCCTACTACACGAATGTAGTCTCACTAGCGGTCTCGGGATGCATCACTAACGTAAGTTCTAGAATCTAAATGCTACCGGTACACTCATAAGCACTAATAGTAAATGCTTTTCCTATCAAATCTAAACGCGAACCTCACATTTTTGAGTGGAAAATTTTTCTGAATATACGGTTATGTGCTAGTCATACAATCTCCTATCCATGAGACGCTTGCTATGGCTAAAGTTTCACTCCTAAATGTTGTAAAAAATTTTAAATTTGGCGCTAAAATTACACTAACAAGTATTTCTCATAGTCTTATTACTCATCTTCCATCAAACAAAACAAACTCAAGCGAAAGTGCATATGTAAGGTATCATCTTTTTACCCTCCCCTTACACTTAAGATGAACATTGTCCCCAATGTTCAAGTAAAGAATGTAAAAGTTAAGAAGTAAAGAGAATGAAATCAAATACTCCCCTGATTCGCTCGGTGTGGATTATAGGTTGGCCAGGTTAAATCTTCCTCCAAGAAAAATGAACAATCAAAGCTTCCCTTCCAGAATATAAATCATCTTCTTGTCATAAATAACCTGTAAATCCTGACAACAATAGACAAGGCAACCTCGCGTAAAATCGGCGGCATCCTATATAAGTTACGAAATCCTAAAAAACAAAGTAAGATATAATGCTTGTGGAATGAAGTTTGCAGATTTCCTGGAGATTATAAAACTTAATAATTCACAAAAACCATAAGACTCCGTTAGAAAAACAAAACCGGTAAAATTTCCAGATTTTAACTCCTGACGCCGTCAAGAGCAATACTCTGACGCCGTCAGAATGGACCTGCAGAAATTCTTATGTTAAGTTTCCGGAAAATTTCTGGAAAAACTTTGTCCTACTTCCTGTAAAATCCTGCAAAACTTCATTATGACTCAATACAAGCATTTGACTCTAACAAATACGAATATACATGTTCATTAAATATTGTGGAGAATCATGATCGGTTTGTTTCTTAAAAACATATTTGGGGTTTCCCCTTACACTTATCTTTTGCAAAAATACCTTTAGGTTGAAGTTAAGACTAGGCCAAACAACATAATAAAGTATTTCCACATTTTAGTTGAGAAACATGATTAACCAACAATAAAAATAAAACATGCATACAGAAGCAAATAACAATCAAACAAATAAAATCACACAAAACATGGGTTGCCTCCCAAGAAGCGCTTTTCTTTATTTACGAGTCTTGTAGCTAGACTCAAAGTCATGGGTTACTACGTGATTTCATCATCAAACATCACATCCTCCTCATTAATCATTTCATTGTTATTTTCTTGGTAATGTTTTACACGTTGTATGTTAACCGTGAATTCCCTACCCTCATCATCAACTAACACTACTGCTCCAAATTTAGAGGAATTCTTCACCGTGAACGGCCCATACCATCTAGACTTAAGTTTTCCCGGAAATAATCTCAACCGAGAATTGTATAATAGGACCTTGTCTCCTTCTGAAAATTCTTTGGGTTTCTTAATTCTTTGATCATGCCATCTTTTAGCTCTCTCTTTATATGTGATGGAGGATTCGTAGGCTTCTAATCTAAGCTCATCAAGCTCGTGTAATTGCAAAAACCTACTGTTCCCCGCAGTTGTGTAATCTAAGTTGCATGCCTTAAGCGCTCAATAAGCCTTGTGTTCTAATTCTACCGGTAAGTGACATGCCTTACCATACACCATGCGGAACGGGGTCGTTCCAATAGGTGTTTTGTAGGCAGTTCGGAATGCCCATAAGGCTTCGTCGAGTTTGAATGACCAGTCCTTTCTGTTTTGACTAACCGTTTTTTCAAGTATTCTTTTAATAGCTCTATTGGTGTTTTCGACTTGGCCATTGGTCTGTGGATGATAGGCGGTGGAGAATCGGTGGGGCACTCCATACCTCTTCATGACCTTTTCCATTTGTGCGTTGCAAAAATGTGTCCCCCTATCGCTGATGAGAGCTTTCGGAATTCCAAATCTTGCGAAAAGCTTTTTCAGGAAATGAATGACCACTCTAGCATCATTAGTCCTGAGGGCTTGTGCTTCAACCCATTTTGAAACATAGTCAATGGCGACTAAGATGTACTCGTTTCCCCCTGAGGACGGAAAGGGTCCCATAAAGTCAATCCCCCAAACATCGAATACCTCACAGACTTGTATAAAGTTCTGAGGTGCCTCATCCCTATGTGATATATTTCCAGCCCGTTGACATGCATCACACGCTTGTACCATATCTTTTACATCACGGAAAATTGTGGGCCAATAGAATCCTGCATCGAGAATCTTTCGGGCAGTAACGTTTATCCCATGATGCCCTCCAGAGGGACCGGAGTGACATTCCCTCATGATTTTTACTACCTCATTCTCCGAAACACAATGCCTTATAATGTGGTCAGGACACCTTCGGAATAAAAATGGTTCATCCCAGAAGTAATATTTTAGCTGGGAAAAGAACCTCTTCCTCTCGTATTTAGTCAGGTGTTCAGGAACAAGTCTACATCTACTTGCAAAGTAATTGGCAAAGTCGGCGTACCATGGTTCCGAATCAAGGATAGACATCAGTTGTTCGTCAGGAAACGAATCCTTAATCTCACTTCTATCGTGTTTATCCAGGGGGTTTTCAAGACGAGATAGATGATCGGCGGCTAGATTCTCTGCCCCCCTCTTATCGCGAATCTCAACATCAAATTCTTGTAGCAACAAGATCCACCGAATTAGTCGTGGTTTGGCGTCCTGTTTCGCAAACAGATATCTAAGAGCTGAGTGGTCAGTGAAGACGACTGTCTTTGAAAGGACAAGATATTGTCGGAATTTGTCGAATGCAAACACTACGGCTAATAATTCTTTTTCGGTGGTGGAGTAGTTCTCTTGGGCAGGATTCATGGTTTTGCTAGCGTAGTAAATAGGTTGGAAAAGTTTATCACGTCGCTGACCTAATACAGCCCCGACAGCGAAGTCGCTAGCGTCACACATTATTTCAAAGGGTAACTCCCAGTTGGGTGTGATCATGATTGGAGCTTGAGTGAGTTCCCTTTTTAGAAGATCGAAAGCATCTTTGCATTCTTGGGAAAAATCGAACGGAGCATCCTTCACAAGCAATTGAGTCATTGGCCGGGCAATTTTGGAGAAATCTTTGATGAATCTCCGATAAAATCCTGCGTGCCCCAAAAAGCTGCGTATTGCCTTAACAGTCGTGGGGTATGGTAACTTAGATATAGCTTCAACCTTAGCTTGGTCCACCTCTATCCCGTTCCCTGAAATCTTATGCCCCAACACAATCCCTTCCTTTACCATGAAATGACACTTTTCCCAGTTCAACACCAAGTTGGTTTCCTCACAACGTTTAAGCATCTTTTCTAAATTAGCAAGACAGCGGTCGAAGGAGTTTCCGAAGACTGAAAAGTCATCCATGAATACTTCCATGCTGTCTTCCATGAGTTCGTGAAAGATTGCGGTCATGCAATGTTGGAAAGTGGCGGGGGCATTACATAGCCCAAAAGGCATCCTTTTGTAGGCAAACGTTCCATAGGGGCAAGTAAACGTGGTCTTTTCTTGGTCCTCAGGTGCTATGGGGATTTGAAAATATCCAGAGAATCCATCTAAGAAGCAATAGTACTCGTGTCCAGATAATCTTTCTAACATCTGATCAATGAATGGTAAGGGAAAGTGATCTTTCCTCGTGGCATCGTTGAGCTTTCGATAGTCAATGCATACCCGCCATCCAGTGACAGTTCTCTGGGGCACCATCTCACCCTTGTCATTTTTTACTACAGTCATTCCACCCTTTTTAGGTACAACCTGCATAGGACTGACCCATGGGCTATCCGAGATCGGGTAAATTAGTCCTGCATCCAAAAGTTTGATAACTTCTTTCTTCACTACTTCCTTAATGTTAGGGTTCACTCGCCTCTGGGGTTGCACAGTGGGTTTATAATCTTCCTCCATAAGAATCTTATGTGTGCAAAAAGTTGAGTCAATCCCCTTAATGTCGGCCACACTCCATGCGAGTACCCCCTTGTATTTCTTCAGGACCTCTAAGAGTTTAACTTTTTGTTTCTTTTCCAAGGAAGAGTTTATGATTACCGGGAGTTGGTTCTCTCCCTGAAGAAAGGCATACTCCAAATGATTAGGGAGCTCTTTAAGATCAACGTCAGGGGGCTCGATAATAGAAGGTTTGAGCTTGTTCTCGGGCTTTCGGAGCTCGAGATGCTCCGTTGCCTCTTGTCTGGGGTAGAAGGAGACTGCATTAACCTCCTCCGTCTTTTCCACCTCTAGCAAAGGCAGAAAACTCTCGTCCCGTAGCCAGCCTTCATCGATTTGTTCATCGATGCAATCATCAATGACATCTGTGAGCTCATCTACTTCCCCGATAAAGTAGAGCCGGTTGGATGCTTCGAGGGAGAGGTCCATAGAATCCTTAATGTCGAAGGTTGTGCTATCGTCTCCTACTCGCAAGGTCAATTTGCCATCGTAGACATCGATGACTGCACGAGCGGTAGCAAGAAATGGTCTACCTAAAATGATAGGTACCACGTCGTCTTCCTCCATATCTAGGATTACGAAGTCGACCGGGAATTTGAATTTCCCAACCTTGACTAGCACGTTCTCACATATCCCTTCGGGGTACTTGACTGATCTATCGGCTAGTTGGATGTTCATACGGGTAGGCTTCAATCCGGAATATCCTAGTTTACGGAACATAGAGAGAGGCATGAGATTGATACTTGCTCCCAAATCGGCAAGAGCATTCTTGATTGATAGAGGTCCTATAGAGCACGGCAAGGTGAAGCTGCCCGGATCGTCTACCTTCTTTGGCAGCCCTCGATGGGTCACCACTGAGCATTCTTCCCCCAGGGTTACAAGACCCTCGAGCTTCTTCCTGTTAGCGAGCAGCTTTTTGAAGTATGTGCTATACTTTGGCATGTGATAGCAAGCATCCAGGAGAGGTATGGTGACAACCGAGTCTTTTAGGTATGACAAGAACCTCTTGTTATCATTCTCAGTTTTCTGGTTCCTTAGTCGGGATGGGTATGGAATTCTCACAGGTGGGTTAGGAAGGGCTGATGGGGAGGGGGTTGTCACGGGTGGTTGGTCCGGGGTGCCAATGCCGACATCCTGCTCCTCCTCCCCAGGTTTGTCTGAATCGAGTGTAACGGGGGACGAGTTTGGGTAAGGAGGGTCCTTGGTTGTCGTCCCGGCCCGTGTGGTTATCGCGAGCATGGGATCTTTTCTTCTTTCTAACGGTGGTTGGAGGTTATTTAGGGCTGAGTTAAGCTTGTTGAAAAATTCTCCGACATCCTCCTGCTGTTTGTCGAAAAGCTCATTAAGCCCTTTCATTTGCAAGTCTTTTTCTTGAGTGAAGTGACCAAGGTCATCTTCGAAATTGCTCCTGATCTTGAATTCAGGGCCTCCTTCCCCTTCTCTTTTCCTCACCAGATTTCCCCAAAGGGTGTAATCATCATTTTGGTAGAAAGGCAAAAGGGAGGGATCAGCATAAATGTCTCCTCCTGACAAGCACGCATGTTCAGTTGTGGCTGTTCCTCCGCATTCCTCCACCTCATGCGGACCTCCACAGTAATCGCAGATCAAGTAAGGATTCGACAGCATTTTAGGTGGTTGCGATCCAGCTAGGCAATCCATTCTTTTGTGAACTTTGCTTAATCGATCCGAGGTGGTTTCAGAAATGCCGATAGTCGACTCTGGTTCATCCCAAGTGTCATCCTGGTCTTGGGCATATTCTTCAATCCTGTCCCATCCTTCCTCTGCACTAAGATTGGCCAATCTTCCTTTCCTAGATTGGTTGATTCCGTTCCGGTCATTAGAGGAGATATTTTCGTAAAAGATTTGGACCAAGAGCCAAAGTTCAATGCCATGATGTGGAACTTGTCTTATTAAATCCTTGAATCTAGTCCACGCTTTATGGAAGGGTTCATCCTTCCCTTTTCGGAAACGAAGGATCCTATCCCTAAATGCTGAGGTTTTTCCAGGTGGAAAGAACTTCTCATAGAACTTGGATATGAGTTGCTCCCATGTGAAAATAGACTCAGAAGGGAGTTTGTTATACCATTCTTGGGCTTTTTCGTATAAGGTGAAGGGGAAAAATCGCAGTCGGGATGTGTTTCTAGTAGCCCCATCCGTATGGATGGTGTCCACTATTTTTAGGAAGTCCTTGATGTGTTGTATTGGATTTTCCTCATCAAGTCCGTGGAACTTACACACACTTTTGACAAGCCAAACATCATTTGCGTGCAAGACCTCGTTGGTGTGTTCGTTTGGGTAAACAATGGCATTGGAAAACCCATGAGGAGTTGGGGAAGAGTAGTCCTTGAGACGCTTAGGAGGAGGTATTGTAGGAGTATTCGTCTCGTTGTGGGAGCTCGGGGTTGTGATGTGATTTTCTGAATTTTCTTCAGAGAGAAGTGCATCAAAGTCGATAGCAATGCTGGATGGTTCAGGTGTTGAGTGAGTTCGTCTTAACCTACACATTTCTCTTTCGGGTTCTGCATAAGGCAAGACGAGGTCTTTAGTGGTGCTACGACTCCTAGTGATCCTAAGGTTGGAGAATTCGTTGGTTGCCATGATGGTGGATGGTGAAGAGTTACGAACAAAGGCACGAAGAAATAAGATAGACTAAAGAAGTCCTAAAAATAAAAAATAAAAATCTTACTAGAAAGGAATCTAGCAAGTAGACCTAATAAAAAGAAATCCTAACCTAGACAATAACTATTCCCCGGCAACGGCGCCAAAAACTTGATGCGTGGGAATCGCACCTTGCTTTACCTCTCGAGGGATCTCGAGAAGCTTACAACCCCCACCAGGCAGTGTACCTGATCGTTGTAGTATAATATAGTGACAAGTACCGGGGGATTGATCGTTCAGCTTAGGAATAGTGTCGCTAGGATTAGAAAACCTAATTAATAGTTCTAAAGGTGAGAGATGATTATTTTTGTATTTTTTATATTTTTATAAAAGCAAGTAAAATCTCGGGTTTTGGAAGAGTGGGCGGAATTAGTTGCTATTCAACTAACCCAAAGCTAAGATGCAATCAAAATAAAATAATAAAAATGAAAATAAACTAATTATACTAAGGTTGTGAGCAGTAATTGGAGAAATTGTGTTTACTTAGACTTCACTACTCCCTAGATATCTTTTAGGGTTTCACCAAAACTTCTCCCCTCTTTAATGAAAAAACTAGAAAACTATATATAGGAAAAGTAGGCTGACGGCGTCAAGAGTTACTTGTGACGCCGTCACCTCGCCGCCATATACTTCCTCGGACGGCCTTGATCTACTTATGACGGCCTATGTGACGCCGTCACCACCCACGGTATTTTATTCTTGCCACTTTGACGCCGTCATGAAGCCTTCTGACGCCGTCACCACCTACGGTGTTTAATTCCTCATGTCTGACGCCGTCAAGATGGTAGTCTTGACGCCGTCACCTTGTATCTTCAGCATGGAAATTTGGTACTTTGCCGTTTTCTTCACTTTTATGCTCCAAAAACGTCCAAAATGGCTTCTTTTCCAGAATTCACTCTCCAAACACCTAAAATCACAAAAGGAACGATTTAGGGCAATATTTGATCAAATAAAGTCGGATTCGGGCTTAAATGACCCCCTAAAAACGGATCATTTTTCGCCTCATCACATATATAGGCAATTCTTCGTATTCTTAGACGTTACTCTAAACCTAAGTCGCAACGTTCTATTATAGGCTGCTCTTAGAGACTTCCGCGATTCGACTACCACTTTCATTTCTCATTACATAGACTTAAGGTGAGTTCGTAGCCCCACTTTTCTCATTTACTTGTTTTAAACTCTTTTGGGGAGATACATGCTTAAACTACTTGCTTTCTCTTTTACTAAAGACAATTTTACTCATATGCTATGCTATACTTTTATACTCTTAAACATGATGTGTAGTTTTATTACGATATGTGCCTTAATGTGTTAAACCTATTCTATACGCTATATTCTTTAACTACTGTTTAACTCCTGGATGGAGCCGATGGAGAGGTATTGATAGTACTATCGGGCTGACGCCCCCACCATTGCCATATATTCCTGGCCTTGGGTGAATATAATCCACTATGAAGCATTTGTGCTTATTCTTATGAAGCATTTGTGCTTATTCTTGTCAAGAGGTTCAGTAGGCAGTGATACTTTACATTAAGCGTGCATATATCGTATACACATATATCGAAATCATACTATATGTTAGCAGTGGGTTGTGAACACACAGGTTGCAAGTCTCTTATGGCGGGAATTGCAACTGAGTGGATTCACGATGCCTTTGCTGTGCGAATATTCTTTAAAGACTTTTCAACTGTTTTAAGACAAACTCTATGAACTCACCAACCATTGTGTTGACACTTTAGCATGTTTATCTCAGGTTAGTAAGGCGATAGCTAGTGCGTGGAACTTAGAGTCAAGCTGCATATTCTGAAGACTAACGCTTTTATCATTTACCATTCAAAACATTTTGTATACATTTATGTATCATACTTTGGAATCTCATGTTTGTAACTTTGAATTCATTAATCGAATGGTAACTTTTCAAAACGCCTCATTTTGAGTTCGTTTTCTATAACTTGTACTTTGTATTATGAAGTAGCACCCCAATGACACAGTCTTCCGCTGCGGTATTTTGGGGGTGTTACATTTATGAAGCGCCATATGGAGACATATATGGGATCTGCAGTGAAGAATTGGAAATGTGGATTCAAGAATGAGGGGGCAGAACAGATTTATGAATTGAGGAAGAAGTATCTTTCAAGAATACTAAAATCAGATCTAAACATCAGTGGAAATGTGTTTATCTAAGGAGGGAAACTGTGCGTTTTACGATGAGAAGGGGAGAGATGGAATGAGAAGAGGATAGAGGGATCTGTGTATTTTGGTTTAGAGGGAAGAAGAAGAAAACCGGGTTTATTAAATAGGTTGTTAGTATTATAGTTAAGATGTAAAGTTACTTTTATACCTTTTTTAGTTAGTTAGAATGATAGTTAATCTCAACCATTGATTATTTAATCAAAGGTCAAAAACTCTTCTTACCCTTCTCACCAAAAAAACTCTTTTTATTTGATCTCATCCCTATATATATATATATATATATATATATATATATATATATATATATATATATATATATATACTAGATTTTAGGCCCGCCCCGTTGGGGCGGCTAGCTTTAAGAATTTGATTGTACGATGAAATTAATAGTAATATAAGTATGAACGTGTAGCAACATCAATGAAATAAAATAAACATGCCATTATTAATAAAATAATAATGTTGAACACAGCACAACACTTTTAAACCTCTCTTGCTTTTTACTCTTGAGACGGCTACATAAAGTTATCCGTGGGAAAAAAACAGACCATTCCAAATATAACCCAACCTTAAACAATGTTTGGCCTTGACTTTTGTTTATAGTCATCGCAAAACAAACGGAAGTATGGAATTGTCTCATATTAAGTTGAAAACGCATCTTCTGTCAGATGGGCTTATAATCATTCAAGTTTTTTACGCGTCTTCTCAAATATGTCAAGCCCATGACCTCAACATTTCTGCAGTCCGTTTAAAAGAATATAATACATCACAACAAACCTACAACATCAACAGGCATGTACTTTAATATATCAAAAACTTATAAGAAGCTGCATAATGTACATGTTTGGCAAATGATCAATATTACAATTAGGAATGTTATCATAAAATTACTTAATTAAGTCCCAAGG
This sequence comes from Artemisia argyi, assembly GCA_030686995.1. NCBI lineage: Eukaryota > Viridiplantae > Streptophyta > Magnoliopsida > Asterales > Asteraceae > Artemisia > Artemisia argyi. The sequence goes on from JARVZY010002518.1 coordinate 13,674, forward strand.
CCAATCAAGGTTGTTGTAAAAAATTAAGTCATAATTTAGCATAAGCCATAAAATTTCATTAGATGAATGTAAAAGCTTATATACACTTGATAAAAGTCGCAAACAATCTCCTGGCTTCGACTATGGCAACTACGGTTTTCTTATCTTGTGAACTCAGTTTACCACGTGCACTAACATTTTGTGTTACCTGTACCACGAAAATATAATTAGAAGAATATAACTTTCAAGTTATTAATCTTTCAAAAACTTAAAAGAAACAATAAAATTGAAAATCTGTGGTTCAAAGTCCATAAATTTGAGTCATTCTTTTAAAAAGTCAACTCCATAAGGTTGTGATACCGTATAAGATACATCATGCAGTTTTAGATGTTTGTAATGATTCTTAATGTCACTTTAGATAACTCCCATTGTGATAAAGAGTGATGCATAGTCCAGACATGATGACATTCAATTCCATTGCACTTTATTTTGTTGACACCCGAGACACAAATATATTAAAGTACACATTTAACTAAAGTATGCCAGGTGAGAAGCATGGGCTCATAAGATCGTTCTTTACATGGATAGCAATGTCCCAATTAATTGTAACTTCAAGAATCTATCCCAAAAGTGGTCTACTACTGAAATTATCTACAAAGGATTAACAACTAATATCATGCCCTACAATTGTGAGCCTACTTTAAGTTGTTTAAACCTTATAACTTTGCCTATTACTCTCCAAACTAACATCAAGGTTATACTACAGTACCGATATTCGACGTGGGAAAATTCGTGGGTCAGGCGAATCAGGTAAAATCTCAAATGAGTTTTGGTTTTTGTAATAAATTTAATAAACGAAGTATTTTTAAAGTTTTCAAAATTTTTTTTACCATAATTGTTTCATTCCAACCCAACCCATTTTGACATACGAACAAAATGACAAATTTTGACCCGTCCAATTTCTTGCCTCTACTAATCATTTAGTTCAACTATCAAAATGAAAGAAGTGAGCCACAACACAAATCGATGCAGAAAAGTGAACCGGTCCAAATGATCAATTTTGACCCACTCATATTATTTACCCAAATGACAGTTTTAACCCACTAATTATGAGCTTTCCTAACAGTTATACTTTCCATATATTAGCATTAAATAAGCAATGGTACTTAATTACACAGTACATACCAGAAAGCAACACACCTGACACGATGACCATTAATAACAGAGCATCTCCAAGCACCCACCTTGCATATAAAGTATCTGGCCACAAATATTTCAAGAGCAGGACGATAAGTGAACCTTGAAAGTAGCATAAACATCATTTTAAAAATATCTATTACCTGTCTAATGTGAACAAGAAACTAATGAACATGCAATGGTACTCACCCATAGCTGCACAAGAAACTAATGAACATGCAAGTGAGCTCGGTAAGGGCCTTATTCAAACTGAACATGCAAGTGAGCTCATAGTTTCATATCCAGCTGCATTGAATTTTTATAAAATAATGAGTATTAAACTTGAAACTAATGAAAATGTAGAAAAACATAACTACAGAGACCACCACTGTTTAACTTTTTATGAAAATTTTGAGGTTAATCAACACACTCATATTAATTTTAGAGGTGGCAAAGAAACAAATGCAAATTACTGAAAAAACACAAAATAAGCTGCTTATGTGCTCCTACTACTTATTGGTAGGAGTAATTTCCTTTGTATTAGCTTTGTATCCTTTTCCTATTTTAATTCAATGCTACCTTACAAAATAAAAATAAGCTACTATCATGTTTCAAACAACATAAGACATCAACTAATTACTTTGACGCAACTTTAGAGGGACATTTTATATGCCATAACTAAACACAAATAGTGTCATTTTTAAATAAAACTATAAAGTAATTACCAAAACTAAGATAGAGTTAAAAAACCCAATTTTGGCATACATGTTAATTTTACACAATTGTGTGTCATATAACTAAAACATTTTCATTACATTCGACCAATATAAAAAGTTACCTGTATTGATCCATTCCTAAGTATCGGTCAAAACTGTTATCAACGGACATCCTACAAAACTTTATCTAACATTTTATTGGGGAAGGGAAAACAACTCAGGAGTTCAAAGTCCAAAAATACTTTGCACATTGCCCGTCGGTCGTTGTTGCACAAATTTCTAACGAAGAGTCAAGATTATGTTTTAGTTGTACATGATTTCCAGTTATTATTAGCATTTAAACTTCTTCCTTATTTTTTCATAATACTTAATTAGGTGTTTGGGTAAGCTCATACCTTTTGCATGATAGCATTCTACACTTCATTTAACTTTGAAACCGATCCAATGCCCATCTTGCGTCCGCATTAATAGCATATACCGAAGGTTACGTACCATAATTCAATTAGTTGCTGACAAAAGAGAATATCAATCACACGTTAGTAGATAGCAACCTAAGATGATCAACATGTTTGTGAACACAAGCTTTTAAAAATTGAAAGCTTTACCAATTCATTAACTCCAGGCAAGTACAAAACTTAAAAAGTCTAATATACTTAAAAATACAAAAATGTTATGCAGGATGCAACTTTCTACACAAGATAACGAACACAAATCATTCAACTAACCCACATAACCATATTCGGTTCTTACTCTAGTAAACCATTCTTTTATTATTTTGTATGCTTTTAATAAACTCTGATGAAACGTAAAACCAAGAAGTGCAGCTGACAGTAACTCATAAACTACCTAAGGTTACTAATACTACCTTTACAGAAAATATTTGAAATGTTTACTCCAAATAACAAAAAAATAACAACGTATGCGAAAAGACTTGAATAAATTAGATCTTGAAAAATTCAGAATCTCCGCTATTTAGTCTTTCAGTCATATGTAGAATAGACTGTTAAAGTTCCTAACCTATACACTTTGGATTCGAGGAAAATAAAGAAGTTTCATTAACCAAGTGTTTAAACAAAATGCTTCATAATTTGTTTTTTGAAAAATGATAGTAATATCATTACAAACTGATGCTTACTCCGCTTAAATAATCCTAATCATAAGATTGGTAAGCCGTAAGCGTTAATTTTTTGGAGGCAGTTCTTTACTTGCTCAAAATATAAAAACCTATTAGTTAAAGTTATTTCCAGTTCTATATATCGACAAATGTGCTACTATCTTCAAACTAATTCAGTTAATTGACCACAAGCAAGCCCAGAAACACATTTCGATCATGTAATGCGGTGTAAACATGAGAAAATGTATGATATAAAAGGAAGAGCTTGTATAAATATTCAGAACAAAACATACATATATCGGAAAATGCAGGTACCTTTCACACTACATAAGAGCACATCAGAAGATGATGTGAAGCAAACTCGAATTCCTCTGTTTCCATGAAACAAAAAGAAGGATGAGGGTACAAAAAGAAATGCCTAGATACGTAACTCCATAGACATAAAACAAATGATACTATTAAATTTTGTCTCGAGATTATAGTTTACAATATAAGGAAGAGAAGAAAGCAACACAACAGCTTAATACACTTGGAAAACTTGCTAGAAGTGCTTTCTAGATCCAGTCTCGTGATCTTTCATTCGATATAACAATTTAACTCAAATATATATGCTATTAAGTTTATTTTGAAATAAGTGGTCACTAAAATCCACTAACATACCATAGCCAATCAATAAAATATACAGGAAGAAGCAAGGTTTCTGTTTTACCTCATACCGTGCATTTGTTTTGGCACCTCTATAACACAATGATTGAATTTGTCTCTGCACAAATTTAACGTACTCAACAACCTCTTCTAGCATGTCTGCGGTGTTGGTTTGCTGCATGATGACCCATTGAAAAACGTAAATATACAGACATGAGATCTTACATAGTAATAATTAAACAATATGTTTAAGGATTGAATATGAAGTCCCCACATTCACACTTCCAGCATAGTGTAAATGTGAAAGTTAGGTGAAATTTTTAATAAACTCGTTGCAAAAAACTTAGGTGAGCCTTTGAATAAACTACCATACCTTATTCTCTTGTTATCATCGTCTTAATATACTTAAAGCAAACATTATGTGTTCTTCATTTGACAATCTCAATTATTTTCATAGCTCAGTTAGGCCTTCCTTTTCCTAGAAATACTATATATAGAGTAAAATAGTGAGCAGATACTAATAATATTATATATATATAGTAAAATAGACAAAATGGGCAAATCCCTAGCGAAAAAAAAGTGACTTGGACCAATATTTGCACACACTTCTTGTATTTGTTTCTTTAATTTCATGAAAAAAAGCTACTGATTACCATAAGTCCATAATAACCTAAAATCTTCTTAATAAAATAGTGTATTATATTCTATGAAATGAAATGCATTTTGTTCGAATTTCGATCTTTTTATATATTTTCATCATATCTAAATAAGTAAATATACATAGACCTTGAAATCATCAATGGGTAGGCATGTTGTTGCGGAACTCCTTTTCCTGTAAAATCCCACGTTAATCAGGTGAGATTGTTAGTAAGTAGTAACACATGATCTATATTTTAAAAGCCTACAATACAATTTATCTTTTAAAATATCAATGGTATGTATACGATGCTCATTAAGTGCTAATTTATCTAAATCCTTAATTGGTTGTTTTCCACAAAACGTTACACTGTGATGATCAATATAAAAACTCATAATAGGATAAATACTAACCAAAGGTAAAGAGACATATCAAACACTCCCAAAACCGACTTGAGCTATGATGTTCTTGCAGTTTTTTCTTAATTCTTTTGGACATTATTCACCTGTATCAACCTATCCACCAAAAAGTTAATCAAATATAAACCCATTTGAAACCATCAGTGAATTCAACAACCTAAGGTTTTGTGAATCGGAGTACTATTATAAATTTAGCAAAAAAATATAAATTGAACATACCTATAACATTTGTGAGCGGATTGTGGCAATAGGGCTTCAAAATTCGATTGTGCCAAGACCTAGAAAACAAAATTGAATTAGAAATTTAACGACCAGTAAATCGTGAAAATATTTTACTGATAACCCTAGTTTTTCATAAAAAATAATACTTATAATGAATAAAAATAAAAACAAAATCAAAAGAGTGAAAGACTAAAATCATTGGTTATAGAACGCTTTACTCTATTGTATCAATACATGATTTAAATCGATGGAAATGAAGTTGGGATCTAAAAAACCCTAGAAATTAAATTCGAAAATTGGACAATTTATACAATTAATACACAATATAATGAATTAAACATGTAAACATACCGCATGTAAGATCTTTGATGATGGAACAATTATTTGAATCAGCCGGATCATTTGCGATGATGAAACAGTTATTTGAATCAACCATAAAAATCAAATGATGTATGTATTTAATATAGCAAGCTTCCCATGGATTAATTTTTTATATCCTGGTTTGTGAAATATTGTGATATGTTCAACGCCTATCATATTGTTGTGTTTGATTTTCCGGTGAGGGTTTGACATAGGAAGCTAGAGGATTTGATTGTGTGTGTGTTTTATTTGGATAAGTTGAAAATTTGCAAATGAGATGTGCGAAGGAATTCCGGCCCAAATTGTGAAGAAAAAATGGATGGCTATTAGATTTTAGAGATGCTACGTGTCGGTTGATTAGTATTTTTGAAGGGTATATATATATACTAGCTTCAAGACCCGCCCGATGCTAGCTCTAATCATTTTTGATGAATATTATAATAAATTGATTATTTTATAGCAAACAAAAAAAGACCATAAAAAGTATGTAACTAATTACATGAATATATAAAAAGAAAATTTGTATTAAGTAACAAAATTGGAAAATTGTGATGTTTATTTAATATTTCCGTTTCCCTCTACACGAAATTGGTAAGAAAATTTGTATTAAAGTAACAAAATTGGAAAATTTTGATATTTATTTAATACTTTTGGTTCTCTCTACACAAAATTGGTAATTTTTTCGGTGTAGTTATCGATAATCAAATTCTATAACACTCCAACTTGTAACACTTCATAATTATGTATTTCAAAAGTAAGCAAGGAACCATAACCAACAAATGAGAAGTACATACATTTAAGTATATCTCCCAATTAGACACTTGATTTGTAATTATATGCCAATGATAAGTACGTGCAAAATATTGAAGTGTTATCTAGTTTTCTTCTTGTGTCAAGAGTTGTTTTACCATTTCCTGCTACCGGCCTATATTTCTATCAAACTCCACAAAACTTCTTCACTTGAAGGTGTACCTTTGGCATAGTTTTCGAGACAACTCAATGTAACATAGATTAGCAATTGATCATGAAGTGCAAAGATTTTAGTTTTACCAACTCTTCCAAATAAAGATATCTCCATGTTGAAACTGATATAGAGCATGTGGGTAAGAATACACCTGCAATCAACAAACACCATGGAAGAAGTCTTTATAACGTATCTAGAAACCCTAATTAAATGACTCAAAACTGAATAACTAATAGGTACACATACTAAAGCAAAGGTAAACACAAAAGTAATATCTACATTTTCCTATATGTCAAGACATAAATTAGTAGTATATTTATTGAACTCGAGCACCAAGATTGGGCTTATCTCTTTTCGCTTCTACACAAGTGAGTTAAAACTCATGATGACCAAACATCAGGAAGACATTTATACCTTTCGTTTGCACCAACATAGGTTGAAATATTTTTGTTAATAGATTCCACATGCCTTGTATATTGTTTGCTTATAGAGGAGGGAGGTTTATAAACAGTGCTTGCAGATGCATACGGACTGCTTCTGGAATCGTCTACTGATAATCTACTCTCGATCATAGACTACATAAACCAAAAAGTAACTCAAGAACAAATGGCATTTCTTGCTATTACATTCATTGTCTATCGTGTAGTTGATAGAAGAATGTTGAGCACGCTTCTAAAATATGAAAGAAATTAAAATTATACCTCTGAATTTATTTCTTCCAGTATGGTACTGGAACTGGATTAGGAAATAATTTGTGTGGTGTAAAATTGCTGAGTATACGTTTAACATAAGATTTACTGATGGACATACCTAGAAAAATTGTGACTAACATGTATCAGACGTATATTTTAGGATATGGCATATTTTTAAGAATTTATAGGAAAACTTGAGGGAACATCATAACAATAGCACTGTAAATGGTCACTGATATGAGGGAACGATTATGATTTACCTTAGAGTCAAAGATAATGGCATCTTCTTGTTTAGTGAAGTGTTCTTGTTTACAAAGGTTGTCCAAGTAGTCTATTCTTTTAAGCCTTCAACCTCAATTCACAGTCATTTACCATCAGATTATAGTCGAGGTCAAATGTGCATTTTAAGCATAGTCAATATAGTAGAGCCATGATTAAAAAGTGTCAGTAATTAATGCATACCTGATGTCAGATGCTTATGGATACGATTGATAAGCAGATGAGAAACTAAAAGGCTTCCCATCCATATTCCTAACTCGGGATGTTAAAGCCAGGTTTCCATTCAATCAAGGCAGACTCTTAATATGAAGCTCAAAACTGGAGAAAAGGGATCTCAGTAAGCCACATGTGCCAATATAAATAGGAATTGTAGTTCAAAAGGTCAAAAATGTGGATTACTCGGCAAAAAGATCAGAAACCATGGTTGCCAAGAAAAAGAGGAATTGTAGTTCGAAACGATGTTACAAAAATGTGGATTACTCGGCAAAAAGATCAGAAACCCATTTGAATATTTAGCACGAAGTGGTGCAGCATTATCTTCGACAATATCCATAGATTGTTTTTTGCAAATCTTTGTTGCTCAAGTAAATCACATATGCTAAATTGCACAATGAGGTCAGGTTTGTTGAATCGAGGTTTACTACTTGTAGCTCTTTTAGCTCGAAACATACAACCTATATTCAAAGTACAAACTATCTGTCTAGCTAACTTTATCACATCACATTTCACTAAGTATCTTTGATTCCTAAACAATGAGGAGAGACATAAGATCTTGCATAACTGTTCTTCACTGCATCATATTCATTGCTAGCTGCATTGTCTTTTGGTGCTCTATTTGCTCTTTTCAATGTAACAGTGTTGACTTTAGCCTTCACCATTAAATATAATTGTGTTAAAGTTACAGTTTAGTACATATAAGAAAAAAACTTAAGATCATAAACTTTTTGAAGGAAAAACCTTCCAGGAAAATGATACGAAACCGATGGATAATAAGATGCAAGGGTGAAAAAAAACATATAAATAGTTCATTTACTGAGATAAATCAACCCCTCAATGGTTTATATTAATGATATAAACCGACCCCCAAAAGATATGCAAATCAATGCTCCATGAAATTCATCACAGGAACGATTACAACCGTAATGCCCTATATTTAATCAAAGCTACCGTATAATTCCAATCGTAGTAGGACAAGTAGAAGACTTATTCATTCCAAATAGAACTAAATCCTAATATTTTATCGGGAATAGAACTAAATATTAGTAATACTTATCTCTTAAACATTTATCAGATTGTATCAGAAAAACACAATGTTAACCCAAATCTCCCTTTCAAATGAGAATATGAAATATGAATAATCTAGACATATGACCTCAAAACCAGATATAATTGTTGAAGTAGCATAAACAGGTAAATGTATAATAGGAGGTCGTTCACTTGGGTAATTAGACAATTATACTATTTTGAAAAAGGTCATAAGGCTAGGCTTGACTGTTTATACCTGCTGGTTTTGACGTTTCCTGCACAATATTGTTTTTTTACCATAATCATGGTGGTTTTGACGTTTCCTGCTGCAACTGTTAAACTGAGGGCAGTGTTGTAGTTTTTGATCTGTAGCTCGAGATCTTTCTCGTCCATCTGAGATACTAAATTTTCCACAAAAACTTCCATGGATTTGGTGCTTTCCGCTGATGCTGCAATATGAAGTGCCGTTTCACCATTTTCAGTGATAGCAGAACGTATGAGCTGAGTTGCTCTTAATAATGGCTTCATCAGTTTTCCAATCTCCTTTGATTGATGCTTCGTAAAGCGGGACACCATATTTAACGTAGTTTTCTCTACTTCCTTCAAATGTATCAATTGTAAATGCAAGTTAGTACTACATTCTTGATTTACCACAGATAAGATATCAAGTTTAAATGAAATCCAACATACTTTTACTTTCTTTTTCATGGGTTAACCACACTACTATGTCTACCACTGCTTCTCCGTGTTTTACCCCTTTCCGGTTGCCGAAATTCTTAAAAACAATTGCTTGATTAAACCCCCCATAAACCAATTTATACATAAAGATAAAATAACTTACAGGTAAATCCTACATGTTTATACTTATTATCACAAAAAATGAGACTTTTACAAAGTATCCTTCCGGGCACGGCATCAAACTAACAACCAATATTTGAAGCTTTGACTAATCAAAGCAGCAGGACTTGCCCAATGTTGGTGATCCAACGGGTCAAGTCCACTTTTACGCAACAATAATACACTACACACATAAAGAGAGTCAAAAGTAGTAAAAATGGAACATTTTAGCATAATAGTAATCAATCATCAGTCAACACAAATTGCATTCTATTAAATCTATATAAAAACAAATGGTAATTAGTAGTAAATAAGTTACCTTGAAAGAGATCTTGAAGAGGTAAATTCAATGGTAGTGGAGCTTGTGGTGGAGTTGGAGGCTGTGTTGGCGACAGACAAATCAAAACAACATTATGATTTATGGGCATCAATGGAATTGCAGAACTTCCTGAGTTTGGGTCTAGGCGACTCATTTTTGCACCTGCTGCTGCTTCCCGACAATGTCACATATATATAAAAATTTAAGCAACCACAACATTATGTATATGATAATGAAAATACCTTTGTAAAATATTTATTATCAAAGTGATGTTCTTTTGTCACAAATGTAAGACTTTAAACGTTCATGAGATGCAACAGGGGAGCGCAAATCCTGCATTTGTTGTGTAGATCATCATGATCAGTCTTCTTTAGTTGCCTTCGCTGCCAAATGTCAAACACCAGTAAAAGATTCTGGTTTATGGTACTAAAGTCTTCACAGTGCAGGAATAAAAATGGTTATTCGTAATATATACTAACGTACTTTTTAATGTCATCGTAGTCTTTATGTAAATTTGAGTCATTATAACATGGTTTTGATTCCCATCCATAATCTTAACATTTTATTACAAACGTATTCTAATTCAAAACCATTTATGTGTAGATGAAAAAAGGTTGAATGGGGTGAATTCATCCAAATTGTATATAGCCAAATAAGTTGTTTCGTAAAAATAAATCTGAGCACTGTTTATAAAATTCAATGGAACTTGCACCACACTACCGGTCTGCCTGTTTTTCTCTCAAAATAATACAACACCAGATATGCAACGGCAAAGGCCTGCACAAGAAAGACAATAACAGCTAAACAAATCTCAGTGCCTAAATGTTACTAAGAGGGTGTTTTGGACTGTCTATTTAAGCGTGTATCAGCTAAAGATATACAGATATATGTAGTTTGGAACTGGTTGTTTACCAAATTGCTGATATATTGATCTCCTCATCTCTATTTGTCTGCTCAGAACCGCACGACTACTGTCGAGTGCTCCTTTCACCACAGTAAAAATACACAATTAATACTAAAAAAAACCTAAAAACATATATCAAATTAGCTTATTCAAATATTGATAGAATAATTACCATCAGATATCATCATTAGCAATCTTCTTCACTATCTGTTACTCCGTAATCAATTCACCTGCAACAACCATCCAAATACACCATTAAAATCGACCAAATATAAAAAATGTAACAAATTAAATGAAGAAAATACAATCGCTCGAAAGCAAAAATGAACAGACACTTCAAAACAATCAAAATGGATATAAAGAACAACATTATTAAAGAATTACAAGCAATAATTAATTGAATCAAATTCGAAGAACAATATTAAAATGGAAAACAAATTTACCTTTGGTTGATTTCGGTAAGTATTAAGTATGAATTTTTCAGCAAGCATTTAACCTCCAAAAAACACGCATGTAACAGCATAAAAATCCTCAATTCGAAAAAAACCCCAATTCAAAAACCCTAAAAATCAAATTCCATTGGATGTAATTGTTAGGGTTTGTGCGATTGATTAGTTTTAATTAGATATTTAAGTTACAGTTTTCTTATGATTTTAAAAAAATTAAATTATTATGAATATCAAGAATGAATTATGAATAAGTAAAAACAAAAAACATACCTTGGATTGATTAAACAACAACTGGTGATGCAACACTTTGCTGATTCATGAAGAAAATTGTGGTGGCGTGTTTTTGTTTCTCCAAGATCCGGCATTTTCTTAGATGGTTACACATCTGTTTTTGTTTCCCTATTTTTCTCTCGAATTTGATTTGAAAAAAATTTCTAAATCTTTCTAAAAGGGGTGAGGTTTACACGTGTAGTTTTGTGGGATTTTTGAGAGAGTTTTTGCTTCTAAAAATAGCAATCACACTTGTGCTATATATAGAGTGAGATAGAATTCGGTTCCATTGAAAAAACTTTTAGATTGAGAAGATTGAGAAGAGATCTTGGTCATCTAATTTGAATCATTTAATTAATTAATTAAAATAATGATAAGGGTAAATAGTTAAATGAATCAATGCATTTAGAGAACAAAATATCCCTACATTTTTGCTTTCCAAAAATATAAATTTGGCAATAACCAAATCGTATCACATATTTTTTTGGCATGATTTCATTTTCTCTAAAATTTGATACATATTAAAGATTCCAAACATTTATGGTGTTTAAAAGTTCATCATTTGTTTCCAAACAGTTACGTTAGTACATTTGAGAAGTAGCATGGGACGACATTTTACTACGTATTATTTATTCTTGTTTATGTTTATGTGAATCACTAATTTCTTTTGTTTATTTATTCATATTACTACTAATAAAAATACATTATAACGTCTTTTGTTGATCATTAAGTAGGAATTTTAGAAATCCCAAACTACGACTAAAGGAATTATTTTTTAGATGTATGATTCAGTTTTTTAAATGTAACATGTATGAAGCATATGTTTGGTCTTGAAGCATACTATTTGGTCATTTTATAAAAATAATGAATCTTTTGCAAAACTAACTAGTGTTTAATATTAATCTCAAAATTTTGAATCAAACACTCAAGTTGTTTGCTTCTTTTTTATTATATTTTGAACCATTTGATTAAATGTGAATCATACATCATATTTCTATATATAAAAATGATAATCGAAGTTTGTAAACCATTAAAGATTTGTTTATGGTTTATTTTGAATCATTCAGATTAGTGAATCAATAGTGGTTTATTGTTTTTTACTCTGTAATTATTTAATCACTACATACGGGCTAAAAATTGATTAATTAAGTCAATCATTTTTTGTATTCTTTACAAATTTGTTGATATAAATAATGCCTAAAAACATTACTAACATATATCGATATCTCTATGTTTTGATAATCACAAAACGTAAACTCATTGAACTACAAATTATGACGTAAACAAGTACTTAGTCGTAAATATTTGCTTTAACATCCATATCACTTAAGGTATGAATAAACAAAGTGTCTAATGCATTTTATGATCAAAGGAATTTTTATTTTTACAAACATTACATTTTATTAAAGTGGGACAAACATTTTTAAACTTATACAAAACATTTTTGTATTTATAAGAAATGTTTTATTCAAAATAAATATTTTGAATTCAAATTTCAACCCAAAAAACGGCTACATTCTTCAGGAAAAACCTCCCCCACAAAAAGACAAAAAAATCTGAAGAAAAAATATTTTTTTCTTAGGCAGCCCCCTTAATTATACTAGGCGGTCCCCTTAATAATTAAGGGGACCGGCATACAATTAAGGGGACCGGCCACGCTCCCTGTCAGATTTTGTCAGAAATTTTTACCTATAAATACCACCTCAAACCTGGAATTTTTCTCACCTCTTTGCACAAATATTTTCAGATCCAATTCTCTCTAAACATCCTTCTAAAATCCTTTGATCATAAATACATAATCCTTTGTTTCAAAGTGATTCTTACATCATCCTCTCAAGTGCAAGAGAAGAATACTTCTATCCTCCAAGACAAGAAGTATTACAACTTGTTGTGACCTCCACATCCAAGTTGTTGGTGCATCATCAAGAATATTTACATATATCTTTGTGTAGTGTGTTGTGAATATTTGATTGTAGATAGTTGTGTTAGGAATATAGATAGTGTGATTGGCTAGTAGATTGTAGTAAAGATAGTTGGTGTGAAGTAGTTGTGAAGATAGGTGTGTAGTAGATTGGTGTGAAGTAGTTGTGAAGAAGGTGTGAAGATTGACAAGGTGTGAAGACGGTGTGAAGTCTTGAAGAAGGTGTGATTAAGGTGTGAAGATCACGTGGTGTGATATTTGGTGTGAGATTGGTTCTAGCTACGATTAGAACTCGACATTTAGCTTAGTGTCGTTAACTTGTGTAAGCCAAGGTGTGTAAGGTTTTCTCCGCCATAAGGGAGCTTGTTGATATAGTGAAGAAAACTCTCGAGTAGGTGACTCGAGGAGTGGAGTAGGGCAAGGAAGGTGTCCTTGTAGCCGAACCACTATAAATCATTTGTCTCGCGGTTAGATCTTTCCATATCTTACTTATTATCTTGCTTATATCGTTATTACTTTTGTAGACGTAGACGTATATATGTCACACCCCCAATTTACCTGACTTGCAGCGGAATGGAATGCCTGGGGGTGTAACTGTCATAGCACCATAACAAGGAAATATTGAACGACCTAAAGTGTCGTTTGGAAAATACATATCGTTTGATTTATTTAAAAGCATCCAGTGCTACAAAACATAGGTCCCCAAAGGTTGAAACGTTTACAAAAAAAAAACAAAAAAACAAGTTCAGGAAATGTCAAACGATAATTTACACAAGTGCATGAAAAATCCAAAATGTAGTGCGTCATCCCTGGCACATCCTAATGTGACTCCATGCATGTAATATGATAATGCCTTAGTTACCTGAAAATACATTGCGAAAACGGTCAACACGAATGTTGGTGAATAATCATAGGTTTGTAAGTTAAATCGTATGTACATAAGCCACAAGTATAAAGTAAACCGACAAAAATGTCAAAAATGCTACATTGTCTCTTAAGCTCATGACCCCGAAGCTAGACGTACTAAACTTTGCCCCAAATGAGTGTTTACCAGACACTCTAATAATTTAGAAATGAAATGCATTCGTAATTCCGTTGGAGCAACCCAAACACGAATGGAGGAGTCACCCTCAATAGATCTATTCACTCACTCTCGCTCATACTGTAATTAACGGTCCATGAAATAAAGGGGACTTGTCGTGTCGTGGTAGCAAGGCAACTTAAGCAATGTAAGGAATTTGTAATACTTGGGCATGTACGAAAGTAATTGATGCAATGTATTCTCCCCCGTGGGATTTGAAATCAAATAAGTAATTGAAAACGGGGCCATGAAAACTCACCTTAAGTGATGATACTTGTAATGAAGTGAAGTGAACAACAATGAACGGTTAACTGCCGCAACCTAATATGAATGATGAACGATCTAATTTAGATCACCAAATGATGTTATGAATGTCCATGCTCATGTTCCTATACCACTCTACTCTTTGGAAAAACACTTGTTTTATCAAAAATATATAATCCAAGACTTAGGAAAATATTGCTATTAGAAAAATAAAGCTAGTTGCAATATATATACTTATATATATATATATCGTATGTTTCCATGTTAGTGTTGAAATCCTCGGGTTGAAATCCTTGAAATAACGCCTTGAAATGATGAAAATATACTTGTAATAACTAATACTTCATTAGTTATAAAATTTGGTACTTGATATTATTTCTAGCTTCTAAAAGTACTACGTAGTTTTAGTGTCAATTTTACTAAAAGCTGTCAAAATAAAATGGGTTTTGCCGATATTCAAACGTGAATATCTTTGTCGTTATATGTCCGTTTTACTTGTTCTTTATATCCACGGTTACGTCTTAGTATGTAGTAATATATTTTGGAAAGCTCGGCTCCTCCGGGTTACGTCTAAAGTCTCTTTTTGTCCGACGAAAAACGTCCAACAGCAACTATTTTTCAGAAAAATACTTTTCGTCAACAAACTTGCAAAAATCGTAACTTCTTCGTTATAAACTCTTTTTAATCCGTTCTTTCGCCTACGGATTCGTTTATGAAAGTATTTTCTAAAAATTTTGCCAAAGTTTACTTTGTATTTACTGATTTTCCAGAATTTTACAAAATGGGACAGCATGTTTATAAACTTGTTAGAAATCCATTTCCAAGGTTCAAAACTAGTTCCAACCTCAACCAAAACTCTTGCAAACTTCACAAAACTAATCTAATCCTACCATACACCTTCTTAGGGTGCCATGGGTTCCTAATGACTAGTAATCAAGTTAATTTAACAAGGAAACACCTAAATCACAATCTAGGGTTTGTATGTTCAAAAAGTATACAAAAATAAAGTGGTATAGCTAGTATGAGCATGAAATTAAGCATGAATACCATGAGATACATATGTTAATTAGAAGAAAACATGAAAATAATTTTGAATACTCACTTTGAAATTCTAGGTGATGAGATGATTAGAAACCTTGGATTATTTGTGTTTTTGATGCAAGAATCTTGATTAGACTAACAAAATGAACAACTTTAGTGCTTTAAACTTTTGAAAAACTTCACTTGATCTTGAAATGATGATGAAGTCGTGGGTTTGATGGAAAGGATGAAGAGGTTTTGCTTTTTGATATTTGAAATGTTATGTATGATTTGTTTGTGAGGTTTATGTAAATAAGTAGTAACTTATAATGTATTATAAGCATACATCAATGCACTAGGTTAATGAACTTTGTATATATTGCCTATGAGAGGACTTATGGGGCTGATTTCATGTAGATGAGGAGGGGGGTAGGGGTACTTGGGATTTATTTAGGAAATTAGTGTAAGGTTAAGTGTTATTTAGTGTTTATTAGTTAAATCGGGTACCGAGTTTAATAGAAATAAATGTTAACAAAGTTAACCGGGATAAAATAAAGTTATAAAAATGTTAAAAATATGTTGGGTACAATTACTGAGTGATCGGGTGATTATTGTTTAGTTTTCACGAAAACCGTCGTAATATTCATAAGCTTACGTTATAAATAAAATAAATTTCCAAAATACTGGGTAACTGAATATTATAACTTTTATGATGATAAAATGGATATAAAAATATGTCGGGACCATTGTGGGAATATTTAGATATATTCGTCGTGTATAAACCGGGTGTTAACGTTTATTATAAATAATTATAAGAAAAACGTTAAATGTATCAAATATATAAATTTGAAAATCCTAAGAGTGGTATAACATGAAAATGCTGTTATGATGATATGCAGACTATCTCCAGTCCGTATGCAGTGTCCTTAGTACTAATGAAATGAATTCGCACCTAAACCAATCCGGTTACGCGAATTTGAATACCCGTAAACTAGATTTACGATGAAATGAGTAATGCAAGTGAATAGTGAAAACTTTTCCGGAATGAATAGTGTTAAGTGAATAGTAAATTTCCCAAATGTTTCTCAGAATATCAAATTGACCTCGAAAATGATGAATAGTAAAACGATGAATAGTGTTTTGATGAATAGTGATTTATGAATAGTAAAAAGTCGAAGTTTGGGAAAATGACCTGAAATGGTGAGTTGTGACAGTCGCCCACCCAAAAAGGAATTCAGTCCCTGAATTCAGCTAGTGTTGGTCTCGGTAATAGGTTTGGTGAAAAGGTGTGGATACTTGCGTTGCATTTGGTCCTCTCGTTCCCAAGTAAACTCGGGTCCTCTTCGAGAATTCCAGCGAACCTTAACGATTGGAATTCTACTCTGCTTTAACTGTTTGACCTCTCGGTCCATGATTTCAACTGGTTCCTCCACAAAGTTAAGTTTGTCATCTAACTGAATCTCTTCTAATGGTACAACGGATGACTCATCTGAAAGGCATTTCTTAAGGTTTGAGACAACTAATCCATACCGATAACAACGTCAAAACTTCCAAGTTCTACGGGCATAAGGTCTATATTGAAATGGGTGATTTAGGAAATTGATGGTGCAACCACGGATAACGGTGTTGATGTTAACTAAAGACTCATCGGCTAATTCAACAATATAGGGAATGTCTAAGGTAGTTGGTTCTATGTTAAGTAAAGGTGCAAATGCAAT
The DNA here is from genome assembly GCA_030686995.1 of Artemisia argyi. Classification (NCBI taxonomy): domain Eukaryota; kingdom Viridiplantae; phylum Streptophyta; class Magnoliopsida; order Asterales; family Asteraceae; genus Artemisia; species Artemisia argyi. The sequence continues at coordinate 30,905 of JARVZY010002518.1, forward strand.
AGAAACAAAACTTCTATCCGCTCCTGAATCAAATAAAATGGATGCATAACGATTATTAACGAGGAACGTACCCGTAACAACATTCGGGTCCTCACGGGCATCTTCTCCTCCCATAACATAAGCCCTTCCTCGAGCTACTCCTCCCTGATTTCCAGCTCCTTGATTCTTCCTCTTTGGGCACTCACCCCTAAAGTGTCCAATTTCTCCGCAGCCATAACATGTTACTGGTGGTTTCTGATTGTCACCCAAGTTTAGAATCCTGCAATCTTTGGTGTGGTGACCAACCTTCTTACAGTTGCCACATGTATCTGGGCAACGTCCTGGGTTATGGTGTTTCTGACACTTATCACACTTGGGTTATAAAATAAACGATTACGTACTTATCTCTCGTATATAGCTACAATTGTTTATATTATGCATGTGTTGATTTCACATACTTAGCATACATTATTATTATTGTTTATACTTAGATATACTTGTTCATATTGTTCAAGATTTGAGTTCACATAAGATTGAATCAAAGTTTTAAAAGCAAACAAGGTTTTAAAACTAAACTAAGTTTTCAAAATAAAATTAAAAAGACGTAAAACTATTCAACCCCCCCCCCCCCTTCTAGTTTTCCACAATTGGTACCAGAGCCACGTCTAGCAAGATTTTTAAAATATATTGTATTTTAAAACTTGTAACGATCTATGGAATCTGAAAAATATTTAGAAGGGCAATCTATGCAAAGACCACCACTATTTGAAAGTGGGATTTTTATATTGGAAAAATCGATTCGAAACTTATGTGAAATCAAAGGATCTAGATCTTTGGCATGTTATTACTAATGGTGATTTTTTACCTACTAAAAATAATCCCGAAACAAATAAAGATGAAATAGTACCTTTTGAAAAACAAAATGATGATTTAAAAAGAAGACTTTCTAAAAACAATGAAGCAAAAATGGTTATTTACAATGCGTTACCACGTAAAGAATACGAAAGAATTTTTATGTGTAAAACCGCAAAAGAAATTTGGGATTCTTTACTAATCACTCACCAAGGTAATAGTCAAGTTAAAGATAACAAAATAGATCTTCTTGTTCAACAATATGAACAATTTACGATTCCGGAGGAGGAATCAATAGATAATGCTTTTGCTAGATTTAACACTATTATCACAAGTTTAAAAGCACTTGATGAGAATTTTTCTAGTAAGAATTTTGTTAGGAAATTTCTTAGGGCTCTTCATCCAAAATGGCGAGCTAAAGTTACGGCGATTGAAGAATCGAAGAACTTGTTAACTCTTCAACTTGATGAGTTGATCGGCAACCTGAAAGTCTACGAAGCAATAATAAAGAAAGACTCCGAGATTCTCAATGGAAAAAGAGAGCAAAGCAAATCAATTGCGTTGAAAGCTAAAAAGGACTCTAGTGACGAAGAATGCTCAACCTCCAAAAGTGACGATGAAGAGTATGCTATGGCATTACGAGACTTCAAGAAATTCTTCAAAAGACGAGGAAGATACATTAGGCAACCATATAATGAAAGGAAGTGTTTTAAATGTGGCAATCCAAATCATCTCATCGGAAAGTGTCCAATGATGTCAAGAGATCAAAATCAAAAGGCGTTTATTGGAGGTGCTTGGAGTGATAGCGATGAGGACAAGAAAGAAACCACAAATGAAGAAAAGTGTCTTATGGCTAAGACATCAAGCGAGGTACGTTCCGAAACCGAATACTTTAATGACGAAAATTTATCATTAGATGAAAAAGACCTAGATAGTGAATATAATAGGTTATGCAAATTAGGTCAAAAGGTTATAGCTAAAAATAAGTCACTAAAACATATTAATAATCAATTAGAAAATGAAGTACTCGAATTAAAAATTAAACTACAACATTTGGAAAAAGGAAAAGAAGTTTTTGTAAAATGTAAAACTTGCTTAGAGGTTAAAAATGAAAACGAAAAACTTAAAGATGAAATTTTCAAACTTGACAGGTTTAAAAATAATAATAACCCACTTAAGAAAATACTAAGTGCTCAAGAAACTTCGGGAGATAAAACCGGTCTAGGATTAACTTCAACTAATGTCTCAACTAGTGAAAATAAAAGTATAAAGTTTGAATGTGAATCTAGTAAACAAAAATCATTAGAATCAAATCCTAAGTATATACTTACAAAAGATAGAAAAATACCCATTGCGAATGATGAAAAAGTAAAGACTTTTTATAAACCATCCTTAAAGACCGAAGTAGGATCCTCTAAACCTAAATTTAGATCTAAAACTCCACCACCAAGAAAACCTAAAAATCATCATCCAAGATCTAAAACATCTCAACCTAGAAGAAATCTAAATAGACAATATTACAATAACACTAGAAATCAAATGTGGAATTATCAACCAAGTTACAATCCTTGGGAAATATTACCACCATACATGCATCCTTGCCAAATGTTAAATATGTTTGGACCAAACAACTTTGGACCAATGAGACAATGGGGACCAAGTGGCTAAATTGTCAATCTTGGAAGAAGTTGGAATATCATCCACAAATGACTTCTATAAGTCAACATGGTCACTTGAAGTGCTTGAAGATATTCCATTGAAGACTAAAAGGTACGCGTTTCTTTTAAGTTCATCACTATAATTTGCATGCTTAGATAAATGATTAGTTAGATTAATGCTTAGTACATAATTGCTTATATTCTTATAACCTAGAAACATCATTGGTTGACTTTCCTAGGAATAAGATAAAATTGTTCATTGCCGAACAAAATAGAAAATGGAAATCTTCTTTATCCACTATTAGGAAACTCATGGTGATGAAGTGAAATGAGTTAAGTGGATCAATCGTTAATATAGAAGTAGAATTAGATCCCTCGCGTAAGAAAACTATGGATGAAACAAGCTCTCGTAGACTATGGCATTAAGTCAGATAAGCGTGCGAAAACAAAGGAACTATAGATGTTAGGTTATACCCCATTCAACACTCTCGCATCTAACATATAAATTATCGTCTTCATTTCCTTTAGGATCATAGGATATGTAGAAACGATAGCATGAGATAATAATAGGCTTAACCAATCCTCTTGAGCATGAGATCTTTAATAAACATTTTTTTTAAATATTTGATTTATGATATTTGTTGTCAAAAATCTAATATCTCTAAAAATATGCAAAAACCTCACTATATAAGAGCACATTAGAAGATGATGTGAAGCAAACTCGAATTCCTCTGTTTCCATGAAACAAAAAGAAGGATGAGGGTACAAAAAGAAATGCCTAGATACGTAACTCCATAGACATAAAACAAATGATACTATTAAATTTTGTCTCGAGATTATAGTTTACAATATAAGGAAGAGAAGAAAGCAACACAACAGCTTAATACACTTGGAAAACTTGCTAGAAGTGCTTTCTATATCCAGTCTCGTGATCTTTCATTCGATATAACAATTTAACTCAAATATATATGCTATTAAGTTTATTTTGAAATAAGTGGTCACTAAAATCCACTAACATACCATAGCCAATCAATAAAATATACAGGAAGAAGCAAGGTTTCTGTTTTACCTCATACCGTGCATTTGTTTTGGCACCTCTATAACACAATGATTGAATTTGTCTCTGCACAAATTTAACGTACTCAACAACCTCTTCTAGCATGTCTGCGGTGTTGGTTTGCTGCATGATGACCCATTGAAAAACGTAAATATACAGACATGAGATCTTACATAGTAATAATTAAACAATATGTTTAAGGATTGAATATGAAGTCCCCACATTCACACTTCCAGCATAGTGTAAATGTGAAAGTTAGGTGAAATTTTTAATAAACTCGATGCAAAAAACTTAGGTGAGCCTTTGAATAAACTACCATACCTTATTCTCTTGTCATCATCGTCTTAATATACTTAAAGCAAACATTATGTGTTCTTCATTTGACAATCTCAATTATTTTCGTAGCTCATTTAGGCCTTCCTTTTCCTAGAAATACTATATATAGAGTAAAATAGTGAGCAGATACTAATAATATTATATATATATATATAGTAAAATAGACAAAATGGGCAAATCCCTAGCGAAAAAAAAGTGACTTGGACCAATATTTGCACACTTCTTGTATTTGTTTCTTTAAATTCATGAAAAAAAAGCTACTGATTACCATAAGTCCATAATAACCTAAAATCTTCTTAATAAAATAGTGTATTATATTTTATGAAATGAAATGCATTTTGTTCGAATTTCGATCTTTTTATATATTTTCATCGTATCTAAATAAGTAAATATACATAGACCTTGAAATCATCAATGGGTAGGCATGTTGTTACGGAACTCCTTTTCCTGTAAAATCCCACGTTAATCAGGTGAGATTGTTAGTAAGTAGTAACACATGATCTATATTTTAAAAGCCTACAATACAATTTATCTTTTAAAATATCAATGGTATGTATACGATGCTCATTAAGTGCTAATTTATCTAAATCCTTAATTGGTTGTTGATACGAACCAGGGCTGAATTTTATTAAAATATCAAAAGAACGAAAATAAAGAACAAGATAGTGCCTACTTTCGAGATGTAGGTGACCTCCCAATGTCTAATGACGACTCCAAATTCTGCATACCCTAAACCTGTAACCCTAATGCCCTATAAATAAGACTCTCTTGCTTAGCCAACAAGCTAATATATATAAAAGGAAAATACTAACAATAGAAACAACTAAATCAAATCAGCCCCTGCACTTATAATATTTGCCTAAAAGTGCTGGATCGTATCAATACTCCCCCGCCAAAACACACACCTTGTCCTCAAGGTGTGGCTTTAAAATTTCCTCTTAATCGATCTTTGTTCCGGGATCCCATCGTTTGACTTGAAGATCTGGTGCAGCCTCCTCATCACTTCCATTAGTTTCATCAACGAGCATCACTTGTAAAGTCTGACTTGGGTACCGGTGACCTGGGGCGAATTTCTTATCACAACGATAACACAATCCTTTAGCTTTCTTGGCTTGTAGTTCCGATTCCGTTAATCTTCTAAAGTTCTCTCCCTTCAAAGTGGTTTGCTCTATTGTTGAACGGTGTGACCCACCTCCCCATAAGACATTGTAAGAAGTCTTGTTCTCATCAATAGAAATTGACAGCTTCATGGCATGATCAAGCCCTTCTGGTTGCATCACACGAACAGATGCACGAAGCTCAGGTTTGAGTCCATTGATAAATGTGCCCTGCAAAACCAGTTCCGGAATTCCAACAAGTTGACACGCCAATCTCTCGAATAAAGCCACATAATCCCTAGCAGTGCCGTCTTGAGTGATGCCTAAAAACTGTTCACAAAGTGTCCCCTCATAAGATTGTTGAAAACGCTCCAATAATCGTCTTTTTAACCCTTCCCAAGACCTAAACGGAGCCCTTCCCTCACTCCAACGATACCATGATAAGGCCGGACCCTCCATACACAAGACCGCAGCCCACAACTGATCCATCTCCTGGATTTCTTGGATGTCAAAATACCGTTCCATACGATATATCCATCCATGAGCATCTTCACCCTCGAATATCGGCATCTTTAACTTCCTGAAGCGAAAATCAGCCCCAAACGATCCCCTTTTTGACCCCCCTGTGTAATGATTTTCTATCCCATTCGATCCAGATCCTACTTCAAACACGCTGCTGTTCTTATCCCGAAACACAACACCCTCCACCTTTTTTTTCGGATCGAATGTCTCATTTAAATTTCGGTGGTTCATGAGAAACCCGAGATCATCATATTGTGGACCAGTATTCTTTTTCTCATTCTCAGGTTGGAACTTACTTGTGCTAGTGGTTAAAGCTGCCAAGGCCTTCATCATATCATCCAATCGCTTTGTATTCGCTTCTTGCATCGCCTTGTTTTCTTGTTGCATTGCAGCGAACTTGTCATTGATTTCAGCGAACCTGGTATTGATTTCAGTACGGAACTGTGCGAACTCAGTTTCCAGACCCTCAATCTTCTTGTTAGCCATTAAAACTTTTTTTTTTTTTGAATGAACAGTACCTCGATGAACAGTACCTTTGGAAAAAAAAATTTGATCCAGAATCTTGCTCTGATGCCAATTTGATACGAACCAGGGCTGAATTTTATTAAAATATCAAAAGAACGAAAATAAAGAACAAGATAGTGCCTACTTTCGAGATGTAGGTGACCTCCCAATGTCTAATGACGACTCCAAATTCTGCATACCCTAAACCTGTAACCCTAATGCCCTATAAATAAGACTCTCTTGCTTAGCCAACAAGCTAATATATATAAAAGGAAAATACTAACAATAGAAACAACTAAATCAAATCAGCCCCTGCACTTATAATATTTGCCTAAAAGTGCTGGATCGTATCAGTTGTTTTCCACAAAACGTTACACTGTGATGATCAATATAAAAACTCATAATAGGATAAATACTAACCAAAGGTAAAGAGACATATCAAACACTCCCAAAACCGACTTGAGCTATGATGTTCTTGCAGTTTTTTCTTAATTCTTTTGGACATTATTCACCTGTATCAACCTATCCACCAAAAAGTTAATCAAATATAAACCCATTTGAAACCATCAGTGAATTCAACAACCTAAGGTTTTGTGAATCGGAGTACTATTATAAATTTAGCAAAAAAATATAAATTGAACATACCTATAACATTTGTGAGCGGATTGTGGCAATAGGGCTTCAAAATTCGATTGTGCCAAGACCTAGAAAACAAAATTGAATTAGAAATTTAACGACCAGTAAATCGTGAAAATATTTTACTGATAACCCTAGTTTTTCATAAAAAATAATACTTATAATGAATAAAAATAAAAACAAAATCAAAAGAGTGAAAGACTAAAATCATTGGTTATAGAACGCTTTACTCTATTGTATCAATACATGATTTAAATCGATGGAAATGAAGTTGGGATCTAAAAAACCCTAGAAATTAAATTCGAAAATTGGACAATTTATACAATTAATACACAATATAATGAATTAAACATGTAAACATACCGCATGTAAGATCTTTGATGATGGAACAATTATTTGAATCAGCCGGATCATTTGCGATGATGAAACAGTTATTTGAATCAACCATAAAAATCAAATGATGTATGTATTTAATATACCAAGCTTCCCATGGATTAATTTCTTATATCCTGGTTTGTGAAATATTGTGATATGTTCAACGCCTATCATATTGTTGTGTTTGATTTTCCGGTGAGGGTTTGACATAGGAAGCTAGAGGATTTGATTGTGTGTGTGTTTTATTTGGATAAGTTGAAAATTTGCAAATGAGATGTGGGAAGGAATTCCGGCCCAAATTGTGAGGAAAAAATGGACGGCTATTAGATTTTAGAGATGTCACGTGTCGGTTGATTAGTATTTTTGAGGGAGAAATAATAGGACAAACTTCCTTTATAAAGGAGGTAAATATATATATATATATATATATATATATATATATATATATATATATATATATATATATATATATATATATATATATATATATATATATATATATATATATATATATATATATATATATATATATCTTTACTACATATAATGGAGAAATGGTCAAAGTGGAATTGTGAAAAGTTGAACTTTTGGTCAATCCCGATTTTACCCCTGCACATATGAAACGAAAATTAATAGCCTGTCAAATGGAAAAACTTCTTCTATACTCTTTCTATGCATTCATATCATTCAAACCCATCCGTTAAAATCAATCAATTAATTTTACAATCATCTCCAAATAATAAGTTTCGCTTTTGAATTGCTCCTTCAAATGAATTTTGATACCCGATTAAAACGGGACTTTCAATCTTCTTCTACACGCTCTCTTAATCACTGATTCAAAACAGCGTACCATAATTGCAAATCAAAACACCATTATGGTTAAAAAAAATATACCCGATTCAAAATCACTACACAAAAGATTTTCATTCTATAACCGTGACAGTGATTTCTACGGTGTCCATGTTGAACAATTGGTAAGTACCGATATAATATAATATTTATGGATTATAATTACTTTTTTGTTTACTTTTTAACTCTGTATGATTTACCTTCTAAGCTTTTTTAAAGATATACAAATTATTGTGATTTTGTTGTTTTAGTTTATGCGTGCCAAACGTTTGTGAAAATGTCTGTGAATGAAAAGGTTAAAATAGTGTTGGTGAATAATGATTGTTTTTTGCTTTGGTTTTTTAGTAAAATATTTTTTGGATTTTGTGATTGTTCGTATCAAGTGGAATGAATGAACATCTTTAGCGTTTGTGTGCATATTTATATCAATGTTCTTCTTTTGTATTGTATAATCAGAGCATCTATGTGATTATAGTTGTGGATGCTTTGACTTTAGTTTTTAACTTTTCAATAATTTTCAATCCGTTGAGCTTGTAAGCAGTAAATTGCTAATGTTGATTTTAGATAACTCTGCCCCTGCATGCTTACTAGATTATATATGACTGAAAATGATCACCCAAATGTGTTTAGGTGAAGGAGCGAGTGGCACAGGTTAGAAAATCCCAGAAAGTGTGGGCAAAGAGTAGCTTTAAGCAAAGACACCAGTTTTTTGCGTGTGCTTTTGAAGTATATTATAGAACATCAAGAGCTTATATGCGAGTAAGAAATCTTTTTTAAAGTTAATACAAAATACTATCTTTTGTACTCTCTTTGCTTTATCGAGGGATAAAAACTCGACTATTATTTTTAGAGTCTCGTCACGTGATACCAGAAAGACAATGGTGGATGCATCCATGGGAGAAATCATGACTACGTGTGAGAAGATTCATTGGCTTATTTCAGAGGGTGAGAGGTGGCTAAAGCCTGCGTACATGTATTAGATTCTCTCTTTTCAACTGTATATTATAATAAATAGTTGTCTTAGTGTATTAATCATTCAAAAAATCATCACTTCCATGTGTCTTCTCCAATTCCACATGCTTACTGAGTTTTTTTTGCGGTAACTAATGAAAACTTTATAATGCATTACTTCTCAGATCATGTGGAAGATCAATGCTTCACAAGACAGCAAGGGTGGAATTTCACCCCCTTGGTGTTGTTGGGGCTATCGTATCATGGAATTATCCATTTCATAACTTGTTCAATCCAGTTTTGGCAGCTGTATTCTCTAGGAATGGCATAGTGGTGAAGGTATGTAACTTGATGATAAAACTATTTGCCTTTGAAAAAAGGAAACCTATGAATTTCACTTGAAGTGAAATGAGCTTATCGGTTTTTGCAGGTTTCTGAAAATGCAAGCTGGTCTGGATGTTTCTATGTGCGAATTCTCCAAACTGCCCTTGCAGTTGTTGGAGCTCCTGAAAATCTTGTCGAAGTGATAACTAGGTAAACCCTGTTTTTAATTAGGCTATCAGTTTTCTTTTATTTAGTCGGTACTTCAATTTCAACGCCTATCATATCGTTGTGTTTGATTTTCCGGTGAGGGTTTGACATAGGAAGCTAGAGGATTTGATTGTGTGTGTGTTTTATTTGGATAAGTTGAAAATTTGCAAATGAGATGTGGGAAGGAATTCCGGCCCAAATTGTGAGGAAAAAATGATTTTTGAGGGAGAAATAATAGGACAAGCTTTCCTTTATAAGGGAGGTATATATATATATATATATATATATATATATATATATATATATATATATATATATATATATATATATATATATATATATATATATATATATATATAGGGGGCCATTCATGTGAGAAGTTTAATTTTTGTGAGAACGCGAGAACTAATCCTAGCCACTCATTTTATCCTCCTTAAACTTTGATCTAATGGCTATTATTAGCTAACTATTTTTTTTGAAAAATTTCAAAAATTTTTCAAAGAAATTTCGAAAAAATTTTAAAAAATTTTCGAAAATTTTTTGAAAAATTTTCAAAAAATTTTTGAAAATTTTTTTGAAAAATTTTCAAAATTTTTTTTTTTAAATTCTCAAAAAAATTTTTAAAAATTTTCGAAAAATTTTTTGAAAAATTTTCGAATTTTTATTTTTCACATGTGACAAAAAAAAAATTTTACATGCGAAGAATTTTTTTTTTCACATGTGATCGAATTTTTTTTCACACGTGACAAAAAAAATTACGTGCAAATTTCAAAATTTTTTTTCAAATGAAACGAAATTTTTTTTTTCACATGTGACGGAATTTTTTTTTCACATGTGACGAATTTTTTTTTTCACACGTGACAAAAAAATTTTCGAAAAAATTTTTTTGAAATTTTTTTTTCACATGTGACGAAAATTTTTTTTCACATGTGACAGAATTTTTTTTTCACATGTGACGAAAAAAAATTTTACATGCGACGAAATTTTTTTTTCACATGTGACGAATTTTTTTTCACACGTGACAAAAAAATTTTTTTTTCACATGTGACGAATTTTTTTTTCAAATTTTATTTCACATGTGACGAAAAAAAATTTCAGAAAAAAAAATTTCGGAAAAAAAAGTTTTGAAAAAAATTTTTTGGAAAAAAAAATTCGGAAATTTTTTTTTTTTTGAAAAAAATTTTCGAAAAAAAAAAAATTTCAGAAAAAAAAATTTCGAAAAAATTTTTTTCGGAAAAAAAATTCGGAAACTTTTTTTCGAAAAAAATTTTTTTTCGAAAATTTTTTTTTCAAAATTTTTTCGAAAAAAAAATTTTTTCGAAAAAAAATTTTTCGAAAATTTTTTCAAAAAAACAAATTTCTGAAATTTTTTTTTTCGAAAAAAAAAATTTTCAAAAAAAAATTTTCGAACAAAAAAATTCGAAAAAAAAAATTTCGAAAAAAAATTTTTTTGAAATAAAAAGTTTTCGAAAAAAATAATTTTTTGAAAAAAAATTTTTCCAAAAAAAAAAATTTTTAAATTCTTCAAAAAAAAATTTTCGAAAATTTTTTTCTAAAAAAAATTTTTTCGAAATTTTTTTGAAATTTTTTGAAAATTTTTTTAAAATTTTTCAAAATTTTTTAAGAAATTTTCAAAAAGTTGATTAACTAATATTAGTGATTAGATTAAAGTTAAAGGAGGATAAAATGAGTGGCTAGGATTGCTTCTCGCGTTCTCACAAAATTTAGGCTTCTCATTTGAACGGTTCACTATATATATATATATATATATATATATATATATATATATATATATATATATGAGGTGAGTTATTTTACATACTAAGTTTTTGTTACAAACTAAGGGATAAATCCCCACCATCCATCTAGTTTGATCTAATAGTGGGGATTAACCTAAGATTTAATAAGACAACCTAAGTCCATATTTTTTTTCATTGTCCTTTTTATCTATCTTATTTATTCAATTTTTTTCCTTTTTTCTTTTCTTTCTTTTTTTATTCTTTTTTTTCTAACTTCACGTTTTTTCCATAATTCAATTTTTTTTTTTTTTTTTTTTTTTGCGTTTTTTTTACGTTTTTTTCGTTTTTTATACATATTTGTCGGTTTTTTACGTTTTCGTCAGTTTTCTTACGTTTTCGTTCGTTTTCATACATTTTCGTCCGTTTTCATATGTTTTCGTCTGTTTTCTTACGTTTTCGCTCGTTTTCATACGTTTTCGTCTATTTTCTTACGTTTTCACCCGTTTTCATACGTTTCGTCCATTTTAATACGTTTTCGTCCGTTTTCTTACGTTTTCATCTGTTTTCGAAATTTTTTCATACGTTTTCGTCTGTTTTCTTACGTTTTCGCCCGTTTTCATACGTTTTCGTCCGTTTTCATATATATATTCGTCTATTTTCTTACGTTTTCATCTGTTTTTGAAATTTTTTCATACGTTTTCGCCCGTTTTCATACGTTTTCGTCCGTTTTCATATATATTCATCCGTTTTCTTACGTTTTTGTCTATTTTCATACGTTTTCGTCCGTTTTCATACGTTTTCGTCCATTTTTATACGTTTTCGTCCATTTTTATACGTTTTCATATGGTTTCAATATGTTTTCATTCATTTTCGTCCGTTTTTGTACGTTTTCGTCCGTTTTCATTCATTTTAGTTTGTTTTTAAATGTTTTCAAATGTTTTCATACCTTTTTGAATATCACAAGTGATATACTGTGATTATCAAAATATCACTTGTGATATTCAGAATATCGTGAGTGATATTGAATATCACTCGTGATATTCTGAATATCACAAGTGATTTTTAAAATTTTGTAACATGGAAATCACAAGTGATATTCAAAATATCGCAAGTGATATTCAAAATATTGCAAGTGATATCTGAATATCGCAAGTGATATTCTGAATATCACAAGTGATTTTCAACAAATGTTCTGTGACATGAAAATCGCAAGTGATATTCAGAATATCGCAAGTGATATTCTGAATATCAAAAGTGATATTCTGAATATAAATCACAAGTGATATTCGGAATATTACAAGTGATTTCACGCTTTTTTTAATTCACGTTTTTTCAAAAGTGATATTTTGAATATCACTCTGAATATCACAAGTGATATTCTGAATATCATAAGTGATTTTCAACAATTGTTCTGTAACATGAAATTCACAAGTGATATTTAGAAAATCACAAGTGATATTCTAAATATTACAAGTGATATTCCAAATATCACAAGTGATTTTCAACTAATATTTTGTAACATGAAAATCACAAGTGATATTCTAAATATCACACGTGATTTTCAACTAACGTTTTGTAATATGAATATTACTTGTAATTTTCTGAATATCACTTGTGATATTCAGATTATCACTTGTGATTTTCATGTTACAAAACATTAGTTGAAAATCACTTGTGATATTCTGAAAATCACAAGTGATATTCGGAAAATCACAAGTGATATTCGGAAAATCACAAGTGATATTCAGAAAATCACAAGTGATATTCCGAATATCACAAGTGATGTTCAACTAATGTTTTGTAACATGAAAATCACAAGTGATATTCTGAATATCAAAAGTGATATTCAGATAATTACAAGTGTTATTCAGAATATTATAAGTGATTTTCACATTTTTTTAATTCACGTTTTTTTCACTTACGTTTTCTTCTGTTTTTGTTCGTTTTCATACGTTTTCTTTTGTTTTCATACGTTTCTGAATATCACAATTGATATTATTAATATCACAAGTGATATTTTGAATATCAAAGAAAATCACTTGTGATATTAAGAATATCAATTGTGATATTCAGAAACGTATGAAAACGGACGAAAACATATGAAAACGAACGAATACGTATGAAAGCGTAAAAACACACCTGGAAAATGGACAAAAACGTATGAAAAATTGATGAAAACGGACGAAAAAGTATAAAAACTGCTGAAAAGTATGAAAACAGACGAAAGCGTCTGAAAACAGACAAAAATACATAAAAACGGACGAAAATGTTTATAAACGTATGAAAACAGATAAAAATGGATGAAAGCATATAAAAACAGATGAAAACGTCTGAAAACCGACGATAATGTAAAAAATTAATGAAAACGTTTGAAAGAAGATAAAAATGTCTGAAAACGTATAAATACTGCCGAAACGTATGAAAATAGACGAAAACATTTGAAAACAGACAAAATGTACAAAAATGGATGAAAACAGACAAAAACGTATGAGTATCACCGAATATCACTTGTGATATTCAGAAACGTATGAAAACGTCTAAAATTGGTCAAAAAGAATTGAAAAACGGACGAAAACCTATGAAAATGAACGAAAATGTAAGAAAACAGACGAATATGTAGGAAAAAGGACGAAAACGTCTAAAAACGGACGAAAACATAAAATAATAGAGGAAAACATATGAAATCAAATGGAAACATATGTAAACATATGAAACCGGACGAAAACGTATAAAAACGGATAAAATCGTGTAAAAACGGATGAAAACATATGAAAACGGACGAAAACGTATATAAACGTATGAAAACGGACAAAAACGTTTAAAAACGAACGAAAACGTCTGAAAACGGACAAAAACGTATAAAAACGGATGAAAACGTATGAAAATTGACAAAAATGTCTGCAAACATATAAAAACTGACGAAAACTGATAAAAACGTCTGAAAACAGACGAAAACGAAAAAAAACGGACGAAAACGTATAATAACGAACAAAAACATCTGAAACAGATGAAAACGTAAAAAAACGGACGAAAACGTATAAAAACGTCTGAAAACGGACAAAAACGTCTGAAAACGTATATAATCATGTGAAAACAGACAAAAACGTAATAAAATGAGAAAAAATCGCGAATTTATTTAAAAAAGAAAAGCTTGACTTATTTTTTAAAAAAAAAGAAAAAAAAACGTGAATTGAAAAAAAAAAAAAAAAAAAAAAAAAAAAGTGTAACGTTAATTGGAAAAAAGAGCAAAAAAAAAAGAAATAAATAAATAAAGAAAGTGAATAATAAAAAAGACAAAGAAAAAGGAAAGAAAAAGACATGGACTTAGGTTTCTATGTTTAATCTTAGGTTAATCCCCACCATTAGATCAAACTAAATGGATGGTGGGAATTTGTCCCTTGGTATGTACAAAAAAACTAGTCCCTAAATGAACTTTTCTCATATATATATATATATATATATATATATATATATATATATATATAATTCGGTTCCATTGAGAAGACTTTTAGATTGAGAAGATTGAGAAGAGATCTTTGCCATCCAATTTGAATCATTTAATTAATTAATTAAAATAATGATAAAGGTAAATAGTTAAATGAATCAATGCATTTAGAGAACAAAATATCCCTACATTTTTGCTTTCCAAAAATTTAAATTTGGCAATAACCAAATCGTATCACAGATTTTTTTGGCATGATTTCATTTTCTCTAAAATTTGATACATATTAAAGATTCCAAACATTTATGGTGTTTAAAAGTTCATCATTTGTTTCCAAACAGTTACGTTAGTACATTTGAGAAGTAGCATGGGACGACATTTTACTACGTATTATTTATTCATATTACTACTAATAAAAATACATTAAAACGTCTTTTGTTGATCATTAAGTAGGAATTTTAGAAATCCCAAACTACGACTAAAGGAATTATTTTTTAGATGTATGATTCAGTTTTTTAAATGTAACATTGAAGCATATGTTTGGTCTTGAAGCATACTATTTGGTCATTTTATAAAAATAATGAATCTTTAGCAAAACTAACTAGTGTTTAATATTAGTCTCAAAATTTTGAATCAAACACTCAAGTTGTTTGCTTCTTTTTTATTATATTTTGAACCATTTGATTAAATGAGATTATACATCATATTTCTATATATAAAAATGATAATCAAAGTTTGTAAACCATTAAAGATTTGTTTATGGTTTATTTTGAATCATTCAGATTAGTGAATCAATAGTGGTTTATTGTTTTTTACTCTGTAATTATTTAATCACTACATACGGGCTAAAAATTGATTAATTAAGTCAATCATTTTTTGTATTCTTTACAAATTGATATGATAAAATGAATCATATCACTAATAAACTATATTAATATAAAAAGGGCTTCTCACTATATGAATCATCACATATCTAAATGATAAAAAGAAAGCAGGAGTCATTAGAGACTTTAAGAAAGTTTGGTTGAAAGATGACGGGAAAAAAAAAACGAACAACTAAAATAAATCAATTGGTCATGACCAATGGCGGAACTTGAACATTTATTTTGGGGGGCCCGAATTTATCTTGGAGGGCCGAATCAGAGATTTGTTTGTATTGTCAACTAAATTACCCGTAAAACCTATAATATTTACACTAGTTGCCGCAAGTTTTGGAGGGGCCGGGACCCTCCCCTGCCCCTAAAGAGTTCCGCCGGTGGTCATGACGCGTGCCTTTATGATTCAGTGAAAAAAATTTATATGAATCATTGGTTAACTAAACAATTGAATCATAAACAATTATATGAATCAGTGGTTAAAAAAGAGTTACGTAGGTTTTGATAAAATAAATCAAAATGTTATTGCTTTCAACGAAGAAAGAAAAAATGATTAAAAATAAATTGGTATACCATTTCACATCAAATATAATGGCTTTGGATATTAAAATGAAAAGAAGTAAACAATTTGATTCATTAATGTGGTTTAGTGAGGAAGTGAAAATAAATTTTAAATACCCATCATTAGGGGTGTCATATGGGTCGACCCGACCCGAATCCGATAAGGCCTTATAGGGTCGGGTTGATTCGGGTCCAATATACCTTATCGGGTTATCGGGTCAACCCGATAAACCCGATAGCCTTATAGGGTCGGGTTGCGGGTCTTAATTATTTCGTTATCGGGTTATCGGGTTGACCCGATAACCCGATAAGCTATAATAACACATTGAAAGTTTTATAATTTTTGAACTAAACCCGATAACCCGATAACCCGAACCCGATAAACCCGATAACCCGATAGACCCGAACCCGATAACCCGATTCCTTATCGGATCGGGTTGCGGGTTAATTTTTATTTTTCGAAAACCCGATAGACTCGACCCGATAGAGGCTTATCGGGTCGGGTTGACCGGAATGACACCCCTACCCATCATGCCCTTAAGTTGTTTTAATGAGATTAATGGTCAAGATTATTTCTCACTCTTCTTAATCTAAAAACATTCTCAATCGATCCGGATTATATATATATATATATATATATATATATATATATATATATATATATATATATATATATATATATATATATATATATATATATATATATATATATATATATATATATACTAGCTTATAGACCCGTAAAATTCACGGGATTTTAGAGGGTTTTTGATTAAAAAAACAACGAACATAAATACTATGAAATTTTCTTGTAACGTAATAATAAGTTATAAGTGACTGATAGTATAAAATACAATGCTTGTAAATATCTGTATAATAAATGTTCATTGCCTCGTGATCTCCAATAGGTTTGTCTTCAGAAGCAAATGTCTGTAGTGACCATTCTAACACTTCAATAAAAGGTCCATTACGTGAACACCAAATAAGTTTAAAAGATATGTAAGTTAAAAAAAATGTAAGTAAAAGAAGTTTGAGATTTATAATCAGCATAAATAAGAAAAATGCCACAAAACATGTAATATGTAAACTGTACATACCTATTGACCATTTGATAAGAACTTCTTTATATACCACATTTATAGTAGTTTTTGGTAGGTTACCATCTGCATCTCAAACAACAACTTTCAAACCTTTTTTGCTTTTGACACGTGAAAGAGCCACATATAGTTGTCCATGTGTGAAAATAGGACGTGACAGATACAATCCGACTTTTGAAAGCGATTTTCCTTGGCTCTTGTTTATGGTCATGGGGAATGACAGTGAAATGGGATATTGTTTCCTCGCGATCTTTAGAGGTAAACGTTTATTAGATGGAGTAATTCTCAATCGTGGTATGATAACCTTATTTCCAAAATGTGTCCCATTAATGATTTGTGCTTGAATAGAAGTCCGTGATAATCGTAAAACTTGAAGTCGTTTCACGTTACACAATTCGTTAGATTGATCAATATTCCTCAACAACATTATCGGGACACCACCTTTTAACACCATCCTTTAAAAGTGATTGCTCGTCGCTCTTGTTTATTGTCATAGGAAATGACACTAACACAAGATATTGTTCCTCACAATCTTTAGCGGTAAATGTTTATCAGGCGATAGAATTCTCAACCTTGGTAAAATAACTTTATTTCCAAAATGTGTCCCGTTAATTATATGTGCTTGAATAGAAGTTCTTTATGATCGAACAACTTGAAGTCTTGTCCCGTTCAACTGGTACATAGTCTTGAATACGAAAAGTATGCGGTCAACGTCAAACATTCGAGTAGCCATGGAATCACGGGTATCTTTAACGGAATTATTTATTAAGGAGTTGTGTGTGTGAATAAATTAACAAACAATAACGAACGTAAATAGATTTATTATTTTTTTAAGGAAATAAAAAGTAATATGTCAATGATATGATAAACAATTTGGTTTGTAAGTATGTTAAAGAGCAACGTTATACCGTTAACATCAAACACTTGAGTAAGTCATGGTCATTTCGTGTACACCTAAAAGTCAAAGTAAAAGAAAGTTGTTGATAAAAGTATATGTGAAGTTGAAAATTGATATAAAGCCACTTGGGTGTTCAGTTGCATCAGTTTCGACCTTATCCCTTTCTTGTAAAAGTCTCTACAATTAGATGAGCTATAGAAAACATGATATAAAAGTTATTGGAGTTGGTAAACAAAAAATTATAGATTACATAAAAATTAATAAATTACACATGAAATTTGATCATAATACTAATAAGATTTAATTCGTAATCACTTAGAAATTATATTGCAATGTAAAAAACTAATAATTAGCTACTAAAATAAACCATGCCTTCACAGTGCGTCTTTGTATTGCCCATCTTAGAGTAGTTTACAACAACATCATGCAATACAATTAACACAAACATATACACGTAATATATATATTCAGAAACTCTGATACAACTCATACACTCACACTTTTACCTCGGCTGCAATTTCCTTAATCTGATCTATTGTAAAAACACCAAAGCAATCATCATCTTTTACTGGATTTATTCAAGCTAATGCAACATCGTCGATACTAAAAGGATGAGACAAAATTAGATCTGATGATGGTGATGAACTCAAGGGTTTGGTGAAACTTGCGGTTGCATTTAGAAGTCTTTCGATGGGTTCGCCTATTAAATGAAGAGGGATCTCATATTCACCCACCTTTCTTTTCCCATATATAATCCAGGCCTTAGCACCACACCTCTTGTAAAATCAAGACTAATGAGAAAACATCCAATTTCGTATCGTAGTATTCATTTCTAAAGACATCATGTGCAATATATCTCCTTATTCCAGAAACATAACCAAGTAAAAAGACTTCATAAAATCAACATCTCTTAACTTCGCAACATTGTAAAAGTGATTTGTGTGTGCAGAGAACATTCACCAATTTCAAAAAGAAAAAAGACTCACATGTTGTGTCATATGACATGTTCGTTTCTTGTTTTACCATCTTTGTCACTTTCATTAATGGGCTTATTCAAATTCTGAGTTTGAGATACTGAGAATCAGCCCGTAAAATATTTATGTTTTCTAAGGAGCAGTGGATGACCATGCGATTTTGACCAAGGCTAAGAAAACAGTCTAATGCAATGAAATGAAAAGTGAGTTATGGATATTAACCTATATATTCTCCTATCCCGAGGGATATCAACATACAAAAAGGAGCGCAAACGATGTGAAGTCGTGGAGCCAATTTGAAGGAGGAGCGCAAAGTCAGATACCCTTGTAGCTTGAGAGAAACACTGCAACAACGAAAAGTTAACATCTTTTGATCTGCAAAACAACGTAAAAGTAATTTGATGGATTAATTTGCGCATCAGTGTAAATTTTAAGAATGAGTTTAAAGTACTACTTACCTGATTTGTGGAAGAGTACCTAAAAGCTGTGAAATTATGTCTAGAAAGAGCCCATGCAAATCAACCAATGAGGATATTCAAACTGACTTACAACCCTGCAGTTAACAATTTTTTAGTGTGGACATGTAATAGTATCAACTAAGCATAAGAAGACCTAGATAAGTGTGATTACAGCATTCAGAGTTCATCAGAGATGTACTCTAGTCAAATTGGGCATAGATATCATGTTCATAATTAATTCCGCAACTTATCAACTAATGTACTTTTGAGTCATTTTTAAGCTTATATAAGCTACCTGTTTCGGACCAGCTTATGTTTATTGTAATACAACAAACTAAAACACTACTGCCTATTCATTTAGTCTTTTAATAAGAACCCCAAACAACCCCTTATTTTAGAAATAACTAATGAGTGAAAGTATCCCAAATTTCCAACAGCAAGTATTCTTAGCATATACTCCATAAGCATCCAAACTACTATTCTTGCATTACGTTTTGCTACAGCTTATTATCTTTCATAATAGCCCATGTATTCTAACTAAGCAATACTAAACACCACTGATGTTACGACCAAGACCAAGAAATCCCAAACACCCTTGATGTTAAGACCAATACATACATCTTATTATCTTTCATAACATATGCAAGACCAAATGAAATTTGAAAGTTACCTGGTCTCTTTGAAGCCTGGAGACGTGTAGACGTATTGCGTTTCGAAAGCTGATACATCCCCATGCCTCCTGCAATTCTCTCTCCCTTTCTGCTTGGCTAGCCAACATTGGGTTCTTTGTTTTGCTGTGTGGTACATCTACATCCGCAGCAACCACCTTTTCCCTCTCGAGTCATGACTCATGCTAGTTTCTTGAGAATAATAATGGTAAAAAATTGTGTTAATATTATCAGAAGTGTAATGAAAACAACTATGGTCACAGTACGTCTGAATCGCCTGAAAGTGTTGAAACACTTCTGACCAGAATAAGCAGTTCTAATTAGTAATATATTATTGAGGAACATAAACAATCATTAATTTAGCATCTTTATTAGCATGGCCAACCACTCATTGTTTACTCAAACAATCACAGTTAGGATCTATTTATTATACCAAGTTCAATGGGTACATGAGAACAATATAAATTGCTCCTAATAAGTCAAAGGTTGGCAAATATAAAGTACAGACATTTCTTCCAAGGTCAGTTGATTACATTTTTCAGGGTCAAGCACAAATCCTGCCAAATGGGAAATTACATGTAGGAATATTACTATAGGTTTAACATTAAGTGGGACCCACACCGTGTTACCATTTCATCTGAAACCATATTATGAGACCAACAAAAGGAAATCTAAAAGTAGGTAAACTAACTCTGCCCCGAAATTGTTGTTTAGTAAAAGTTGCATAAGAGATCCAATAACATACACATGCACTTTTCAGGTCAACAAACTGCTATTCAAGTTATAGTGTACCTAAATTATTTGAACATAATAACCAAAACAACCTTTGAAAATTATACTCAATCAACTCGAAAATGTTGGTGGTAGTTTGGCTGATGCAATATACACATACCATGCGGAGCTTAAGAAATAGCATGTTTCACCTATTGCTCCTTAAAAAAAGTTTAGAAAGAAAGAGGATCTCAAAACGTCATCCTCAAAACATCCCTGCATGAACATGTGTAAAATTGTTGCACAGGTCTGGTTCTAGGATCGATTTTTTTGTTCCAAATAACATCATGTGTACATCATTTAATTGAGAATAAATGCAGGAAACAAAGAATATGGGTGAACCTTTTATAACTGATATTTATAACTGAAAAGGTTACATGTTGATTTACAGGATCCTATCTATATATACATATTGAAGCGGCACCATTGAAGAGGCGTATAGCGCTTCCCTTAAACGACATAAACTAAAACTAAACGTTGCAATCTTTAAACCTAAATAACCATCTAAACCTAACTGCCTACGTTTTCTATCTATTGGGTTTGTTGGCCTGCGGCCCAAACCAGAAACATAGCCCTTTACTGGACCATTTACACTAATACGTATTTACATATATCTTTGGCATAAAAGACATTACTGGTCCAACAGTTCCTCCATAATGTCGATATGCCAAAGTCTTCAAATCTGCTTTCTTCATCTCCTTTTTGACCGTCACAGCCATTTGCATTCTCCATTTCCTTGTTGGTTGCATTTTCTCCTTTGGGTTCTTCATAGTTATCTTCAAAAGTTATAATTAACTTTTCTCCATCATCGAATTTTAATTTGTGCCTATCATCCCTTCCAGCCTTGCCTTGGTTCCAATATGCCTTCCACTTTGACTTCTCTTGCAATCCTATTTCTTTTTCTTGGAGTTCCATCCAGTGTTTCCCCTACTTCGGCATCCATCGTTGCATCAACTTGTGGTCCTTCAATGTCTGCAGTACCTCTGCCATTCCTGCCACAATTCCTGGTTTTCCTTACATTGATCTCCATGCTGCCTCGTAGTATATTATCTACACCATCCCTATGTACTCCTTGACTGCCTTGCATATTCCTCCCGGAACCCCATCGCATAGGCTTCCTTTATTCTCCATAATAACTTGGGTATGACCGCATCCATTCTTTATTTGTCTTCCACGCAACCAACTTCTTCTATCTTTCTCTTCAATCTAACCATCGGCTCTGATGCCACTGTAAAATTGTTGCACAGGTCTGATTCCAGGATCGATTTTTTTTGTTCCAAATAACATCATGTGTACATCATTTAATTGAGAATAAATGCAGGAAACAAAGAAGATGGGTGAACCTTTTATAACTGAAAAGGTTACATGTTGAATTACAGGATCCTATCTATATATACATATTGAAGCGGCACCATTGATGAGGCGTATACCGCTTCCCTTAAACGACATAAACTAAAACTAAACGTTGCAATCTTTAAACCTAAATAACCGTCTAAACCTAACTGCCTACGTTTTCTATCTATTGGGTTTGTTGGCCTGCGGCCCAAACCAGAAACATAGCCCTTTACTGGACCATTTACACTAATACGTATTTACATATATCTTTGGCATAAAAGACATTACTGGTCCAACAACATGTTTGCTCAAAGCGAAGCGACATTGTTTTCTCATTTAAAACTCATTGAACATGTTTTCTCAAAGCCAATCGAAATTGTTTTCTCATTAGCGCATTTAATCTAGCAGTTAGTTTGCTCTAAAAATACATTGGCATCAATCATTATCGGACAAAAGGTCGGAAAGCATGGTAACCCAAAAAAATGCATGAAAAGTAATTATTATAACCATTTTTCAGTTATGTCTCTACTTGTATTTCAACCAAACTACCAACGTTAAAAATAATTCAATAATGAAGCTAGTATTTATAAAAAAAATGGTGTAGCATATAACGAAAAAGATATGAAATAAGAACGGGGTAAGTTTAACCATTCACCTGTTTCTCACATCGCACACTCTTGAAAAACAGGTCCCCACCAGTTAATTGCTTGCGCAAGCATACATTTAAGGTTACTTGTGAGTCATCCACATAGAAACCTGGATATAAGATACATAAATGTTATAAATAGGGAAAAATGTTCATAGTTTAACATGAAGAAACATGAAAATTTAACTTATTACATACCCAATTATTATCCAGAACTTGCAATATAATCCATCTTGTGATTCCTTATGTCTAGCCATTTTTAAAATAACATAAAGGCTTTATACTCTACTCCATCATAAGCAATTATATACCATGCATTATAATTCCTATGGATGTTACTTCATGGTCATGCTAAACTGGTCCATCAAATATTGTAGCTAAAATTCCAGAATAACTGTAATTCCGTAGATTACAAAGTAAAGGATTTTTGTTTTATATAAATGAGTACTTTGCAATATTCACCGTGACAGGAAGCCATCAAGGATTTTTTGGGGCACCAGTAAAGTACGCAAATATCCATCTTTGCTTAAAAGTAAGAAAGCTTGTGAATCAAATAAACCTTTTGAGATTTCGTAGTGATTTTAGACAGGTCACTTTTAAGCATGGGTCAAATGGGACAGGTTCGGGAACTGTTCTTTTTTTTTTTTTTTTTTTTTTTTTTTTTTTAATGTGTTTGTTACGATGACAAAAACAATACTATTATACTTACAATCTGAACTCCAAAATATGACGTTTAAGGAGGTTCTTTGCTTAAAAAAGGATTAAAGTGACCTTCAATAGGTTTAAGCCATTTACCTATTAGCTTTATTTGACCCATTTGATAAAACAAAACCTCTACTCATTTCATAGTTTTATGTGAAACTGCTAACTAATGCATGATATTCTTATGAAACAGGTGGTTATCATGTTACATGAACTCAAAGTTGTCAATGCTTCTTTTAATGCTCATAAAGATTGTGTTGATGCTATGAAAAAAGGCTCATGTAAAAATTCATTTGCAGTCACCACTGGTATTGCAGTAAAGGCTATAGTGAATGCACGCAATTGGTCAGATATTATTATGCTTTACACTTTTGCTTAAGCCATTAAAAAATGTCAAAAGGTATTTCCTAATAGTCCCTAGTCATTTTTCTCATCTTTCGACTCACACGAGACAACATATAGAAATTATTGCAAACCAATTTATAGTAGAATAACACAAACTACCATTTCAAACAACGACATTATTCAAATGTATCAATCTTTTTAAATATATTTAAAATTTATAACATGTATACAACAAATCGTAACCAACGTCATTCATCCAATTACTTTAAAGCTACATACATACTTTAGCGTCAAGGACTATTGAGTCCAGCCAAATACATACTTGAACCAACCAGGTTCAATAAGTGAACTCGACACCCTAAAACAATTACAAAAACTTGATTAATAACAAATTTAGATTCACACACTTTTCAGCAAACATTTGGTGTGCATAGAGTACCTTCATAAATTGGTTCCAAATCCAACTCAAAACTTCATCCCAAATGAAACATATAAGCAGTCCACTATTTGATCAAATTGAATATTACACAGGTCAAAGGACATACCTTCCATGAATCCAAGCTCCTCAGCTTCTACGAGTAATTTTTGCCTTTATACTTGGCAGAAAGGAAATAACTTTGTTCAACCTGCAAAATCAAACACTATAATTTTAGGAATTCCCCAATTGTTTTTTGGGTTTTGCTACAACACAACCAATTAAACAGTTTTGATTCAAAACAGTTTTGACTGTAAGTGTTTGAATCGATGTTTTGAATCGTTGTTTTGATAATGGTGTTTTTTTTTAATCGAAAATATGGTATAGATCAAACGTGATTTGAATCGTGAGATTTTGATTTGCAATTATGGTTTGGTATAGAGATGGAAAGGATTGGAGAAGATTGGCGTATTGAAGAAGATTGAAGAAGAAGATTAATTGTGGAATTGAAACTGATATTGAAGCATTAATTAGTTACCAAATAAAGTGAGTGATAATATGTCAAAAAAAACAATAGCATCAGCTACTTGTACGCATTAAATACACAGCCAATGAGAGAGCAGACACATCAGCAAATTAATTGCATCACTTGCTTTAGAGGGCTTGTAAATTATTCTGGTTTATTAGAATGTGTGTGTGTGTGTATATATATATATATATATATATATATATATATATATATATATATATATATATATATATATATATATATATATATATATATATATATATATAATAGCCGAGTATCCGCGCCTATCGGCAGCGGTGTCTAGTCTTCGATAAAATTTTAGCGGCGAATAATTTTCTTTCGACAAAGTGTATTCGTAGCGTTAGGAATCTTTTCAAAAGAACTGTATTTATAGCCGAGTACCCGCGCCTAGCGGCAGCAGTGTCCAGCATTTTACAAAATTTTGGTTGCGCGTAAGTTTCTTTCAACAATATTTATTTTTAGCATTATTGAATCTTTCCGAAAAGCTGTTTTTCTTATGTATTGTTGCATCGCAACAGAAATATATAGTTTTTAACAAAAATATGTAGTCGATTTATGTGTATGAATATATTTTCTGATAGAATTGTTTTAAGTTATTAAGATTGTAGTAATATTAGATTCAAACGTTGTATCTTATAGGAGTAAAATTAAAATTCAAATAATAAATACCGTAATAAACATTCATCCCTTTTACCTAAAAATAATAATAATAATAAACATTCATCCACCATTACAGAAAGCAAAATTTTTGTTATTTAGACAAACTATCATAAGGATGTGTCAAACATATCATCGAGTTATTGTTTGGTTTGTTGATAGTTTTGTGACTTAGAAGTTTAGTGCATGTGCATACATCTAATTGATAATTAATTTAGTGTCATCACACTTTAAAATATAATGTCATCCCAGTTTTATGATACTATATGTAATAGTAGTATTAGGCATGCCCCAATACTACAACCTCCAAAACTTTTTCAAGTCAAACTTATGAAAATGTGATAAATACTTCTCATCTAATGTGATACTTCAAATGCTACTACTACAAGAAGAAGAAAAAAAAAAAAAAAAAAAAAAAAAAAAAAAAAAAAACTTTACATTTATTTTCAGGCTTTTAAAAAATGTGTGAAATTTTATTGCTTTGTAATGTGTAAAAAATTGATTAAATTAATAATTTGGAAAAAATGTTAAAACAATAAATTTTCACGCTTATAATATACACTTTTAAGTGTGAAGAAATGTAAAAAGTGTGTTAAGTGTGGATGTTATTTGTAAAAGTGGGATCGGAGATACGTAAAAGTAGGAGATACGGTTGGCTGTTAAGTTGGCGCCGAACAACTAGCCGAAAAAGCTCGATAGTGCACAGTATCGTGAGTTGCACCGTCGGCCTTCTGCCGTGATGGCCAGCCCACGCCGTAAGTTTTTTTCTAACTTTTTTGAAATGATAAGGAAAAAGCATATAAACTGAATTAATTTTTCTAAATGTACTTTTTAGTGTTATCCCTAGATGATAACTTTGCACTTTTTTGTATCATCCCTAGGTAATAAAGTCCAAACCCATTCAGTCCTACTATATACACCAAAAAGATTTTAAATACCATGGATAATTGTGCTGCTTTTTCTCTTGTAATTTGCAACATAGAAGTCATTAAATAGGACTCCAAACTCCTAAACATAGTCTTACGCATAAAGTGCATAAAGTGATGAGAGAGATATTTCTTTTCTTTTTTAAAAAAAAAATTATTTTACACATCAATTATATTTACAACTTGTTTTCATGTTTTACTTTTTTTCGCAGTGGTTCAAACATAATTCCAGTGTAAATATCTTTCATATGTCATTTATATTTAATTAAATCAAGCTTATTGAAGCAAAACGAATTTTTGACTTCTTTTTCTTTTTTTTCATTATATTTATATATTCTTTTAAAATAAAAGAAAAAATTTTAGTTATCACTTTAAAATGAACGATGTTATATGAGAAAATGGGTGTTCTGTGTTGAATGATAGATTCTGGTGTCATAGAAAAAAAATATTGAGATGACACCACTTTTCCAAAAACACCACCCCACGACACGAGACAGTACGTTATGCTCTTAAGATGGTTAATCGGGGTTTGGTGTAACAACCGTGGTTTTAGCAGGTCGGTTTGACTGATAGTCTTGACTCGGTTGACGTTTGTTTGATGTGTTATAGGTGATTGTAGTGTTATATGTGTGATATAGGTGAGTTTTAGCACTAAATCCCTTTGCGTAAATGGTTTTATTGTGATTTGGAAAGTTTTGAATTTGGGAAAGTTTATTTTGATCACCTTTGTGGTGTAGAAATGACTTGTGTAGTTTTTGGTGTTTTTGTGTTTTTGCGTAACGAGTCTTCATTCAAGTATTTGAGTGTTAGCAAGTTATGAGGAGTTTGTTTTTATGAGTTATGTTTCAAAAGAGTGTGGAATTCTATTTTTGGAAACTTTATTTTTGGAAATGATATTTTCCCGGGTTGTCGTAAGACGCTAGGATTAGTTACGGGTGTTTATAAAATATGAAAAGTATGAGGTTTTGAGTGTAATAAATAAACTTTATAAAAAAAATAAAAAAAAATATACATATATATGTAGAATTTCGGCAATAAGAGAAAAAGGGGGGAAAGAAACCCAATTGTAGCCCAATTACAACTATAAGTTAGGTAATTATCCACTAAATAATTATAAATACAAAATCAAAGTTCCCAAAACTATTTTCCTGCAATTTTAGTCGATCCAAGAGAGAAAAAGAAGAAGAAGAAAAAAAATTAGGGTTTGTAATTTGGAAGCAATAATCAAGAATCAAGGTAAAATCCTTAAACCCTATGTTCATATAATTGATTAATTATTGGTATTCATGTAATATTAAGTATGATGGATTAGGGTTTGTGTTAACTTCTGTAAATTAATGTTATTAAACATGTTGAGATTAATTAATAATTATATTATAATGATTGATGAAGAGAATTGAGCATAAAACATGCTAGTGGTTAGTACGGTGTCTAGGAGATCCATGGTGTGTCATATGAGTCTTAGACTCCGCAGCTTCCACAAAACAATTCACAATCTATAGCACACAAAAATAATCCACATTATACAAGGTCAAGCTAAAAGCTACAACCCATGTAATACACATATGATGGATGTCTAAGACTCATATGACCCACCATGGATCTCCTAGACACCACACTAACCACTACCATAACTTAATACTCACTAAATCCCTTGCACTCTCAAAATCAAGATATGCAGAATTTTTGGGTACATTCACCCACATAAAATCACGACAAATAAAACTCAACAACTCACACCAAAAATTTACCATGGTCTCTCATAAGCATAGAAGCTAATCCCAGAAGGCCATGGACCAATAACACACACAAATACCCATAAGAAATTCAAACTTGTCAACTACTCAAATTCGGATCTGAACGCACACCAAAAAGTTTTGATTTTCATAAAATACTTCCACAAGTTTTTATCGCAAATCCTCTTCGTGGTAGTCTAATATAACCTAATAATTAACTATTCCAGAAGGCCTAGGCAAAATACCACTTTTACAACCACATGACACCCTCAAACTTTTACCCAAAATCTGTCCGGTTTGACAGCTTTGACACCTTAACAAAGAAAAATCAAAAGACTGACTTTCCAACCTTAAAATTGATCGTGGCTGGACTTTTTGGAAAGATCTTTCATTATACTTCAATTTAGACCTAAAATTCGTGACTTAACTCTTCACCATCTGTTATTTACACTCACATCTTTACAGCCTTACAAATCTGTCAAAACCCTAACTCAATAACTAGCATATATATTATTAAACTTAATTATTACACTCAAAACCTCATACTTTTCATATTTTATGTATTCCCATATCGAAACCTAACGTCTTACGCGATAAACCTTAATTTTATGATAAACCGGAAAATAATCATTTTCAAAATAAAGTTTCCAAAAATAGAATTTCACACTCTTTTTAAAATATAACTCATAAAAACAAATCCCACGTAACTTACTAACGCTCAATTACTTGAACGAAGCCTCGTTACGCAAAAACACAAAAACACCAAAACTACACGAGTCATTTCTACACCACAAAGGTGATCAAAATGAACTTTCCCAAATTCCAAACTTTCCAAATCACAATAAAAACCATTTACGCAAAAGGATTTAGTGCTAAAACTCACCTATATCACATTTATATCACTTCAACCACCTAGGATACACCAAACAAACGTCAACCGAGTCAAGACCATCAGTCAAACTGACCTGCCAAAACCACGGTTGTTACACCTTGTGTAACGTGGACTTATTTGTATTGTTTAGATTTGTGATTTGTGTTGTGGAAGCTGCAAGGTTTGAGGTGAGTTCATAGTCCCATATTTTTACTTTGTTTTTAAACTTGGGATGGGAATGATGCTTGTCTTAAATGATTTGAGTTACTGTGATTATGTGTGGTTTAAAAGCTTGGACTTATAATGTTATCGTAATAATGCTATGTGGTACATGAAAGTGTGATTCCGATTAGGTTAGCGACCTAATTGATGCTGTGTGATATGTGATTCCGATTAGGTTAGCGACCTAATTGATGTTGTGTGATATGTGATTCCGATTAGGTTCGCGACCTAATTGATGCTGTGTGATTTCCAATTGGGAGGATGCTTATCCTGTTGCTCGCGCATGCGACCCAATTGATGATGTGCTTTGGAGCGGGTATTGTTATGACACTTTGTGTCTATACTTTGCCATTTTTATTGCATGTAGTTATTCTCTATATAGACACCATGTGTTGTGATGATATCCATGAAGTTACACCCTTGCGTTTCCGCCGTGGCGGGGTGTGACATTTGGGGATGACTTTGTTAATCGGGTTTGGGGATGAGAATAGTCGCCCCGCCCCACGTCACGAGACCGTCATAGAAAAATGGGAGAACTTTGTTAATCGGGTTTGGGGATAAGAATACCCGCCCCGCCCCAAACCCTCCCCGTTGCCATCCCTAGTCTCACTACATGTACATAAATGATTAACAACAACCATAACCAGGGGTACAAAAGTGAGATCGCATTCGCATGGGAAATTATATATTTAAGTTGACAACACATGTATACTCAAATTATTCAGAATGAAACACAAATGTATTCATGACTTTTTAGTTTATAAAGTTATTACAATTGTTACATGTTTTATCTTTTTAGTAGACAATTTATTTTCTCGTTAACTATTTGTATTCTGATAATACACCGATAAAAATATTTAAATTAGAAATTAAACTAAAAGTATAGACAAAATAATGACCTCATAAATTGAGAATGGTTAAAGTAAGTTTTCTTTATATTGTATTTCCAATTATTTGTCATTAATGAAAATTGTAGTTTTTTTTCATTTATATTATGACAAAAGTAAAAATAACTATAAAAATAAATAAATAAACAAAGAGAAAAATAAAATTATAAAGATAAATAATGATTAAGTAATAATAACTAAAAAGTAAAAGCAAGAGACAAGTCAATGTTTTACATAATTTTATGTAACTTTTGATAATAAAGATAAAATTTATACTCCGTAATGATTATTTTTATAACATGCTAATGATTAGGTAATCATATTGGTGTATTTAGACTATCCCAACCCATTTTATCTTTCCTGCAACATTTTAACCCGATTTCAAATTTAATATGGGGGTGGTTAACAGTCAATCAAGTTTTGAGATCCGCATTTGGTCCAAGTCTCGTGGCATTTTTGGTCCAACTCTCAAGGCATTTTTGGTCGAACTCTCGAGCAACAAACTTGTCACATGAAACATTTTTTGTATTTTGCAACAAATGAATTGTAATATACGTATAATATTTGGTTTGAAATATACTTTATTAATTTTAGATAATCACATCAAATGAATTGTAATATACGTATAATATTTGGTTTGAAATATACTTTATTAATTTTAGATAATCACATCAACCTATAGCTTAACAACATCTATCTATTCAGTTCAACATTTATTTAATTTTTTGTATCTTTGATCATCATGGCATTTTGAAGGCAAATATAAGTTGTTTATAGGTTAGGTAAGCAAATATTTTATACTCGATGATTTAGACGGAGTACTTGATTTTGAATGCTTTCTTTTGTATTGTAAAGCTGCCATTTTTTTGTTGAGTCTTTGCAAGTGTACTAATCTCTAGCCATAACTCTATTTTTGGTCAAACTTTGATTTTTATACGGAGTATATTGTTTTGAACTTTAATTTATAACAAAAAATTAATAACAAAGTTAGATAATATTTTTTTTAAACTTACAAACAAAATATTCAAAACAAATTTATATACTCCAGTACTCCACTACACATTATTTACAATAGCATTTAAACTCGAAAAAAAAAGAAGAAAAAAAGAAAAAAAAGGAGCCTTGATAACAAATATTAAGAAAAACCAGTAAACTCAAACAACAAATTCCGGCTATGCAGCGGCAACAATAAAATTCCGGCAAGCCAGCGGCTGTGTCAAAGATCCCATGGAGCTGCCGAGTCTATATGAAAAAAGAAAGACAAAAACTGAGTAACCATCAACAATTGCAAAATGTATAGTTCTATAAAATCATAAAAAACTTATAAATCTATAAAATAAACCATGAAAACATGAAAAATACATAGATCTATAAGAAAAATCTCAAAAACCGGCGGCAGTTTTGGTGGTTGTGTGTACTTGTGAAGGAGAAGTTTCCGGCAACAATGACGGATGTTTCGAGCAATAACAACGGTGGGGGTAGCAGCCTGTCTGAAAGAAAAAAATCAAATGTGTTAAGGATAACTCAGATCAATACACAAAAAACATCAAAACTTGAAAAACTCATAGATCTATCAAGAACGGAAAAAAAATCAATAAATTAAAAGCCTTCGGCGGTGGCTATTTCGTTGGTGGTTGGGGTCTCGATGGTGGTTGTTTCGTCGGTGTTGATGGGGGAGGGGTGGTGGACGGCTGTACTTTGAGAATGTGGTGGTGGATGGCAGGGGCGAAGCTTGGAAATTTCGAGTGGGGGGTCGGGATCTAATTTTTTTTTCCTAACACTATGGGGGATCGAAACCGAATTAAATTGGGGGGGCGAAACCGAAAGTACCGAAATTTTTCTACATGAAAACTATATACCCTTACATCGCAAAAAATTTCGGGGGGTCGGCCGCACCCCCGGCCCCTTAGAAGCTGCGCCCATGGTGGATGGTATCACATCCCGTGATTTCCCTTATAATTAAAAATGTTTAATTATATATTAATCTATCGTCATTATTTTTAATCACTATTTTACGAGAAAATTTAAAATTTTCTTTATTATATAAATTTTACACGAAGACGTTATAATATAATTCATGAAATGACGGAAACAGTTCTCGACACGTTTAACGAAATATTAATATCTTAACAAATCTTAATTATCCTTAATTTATTTTCAGCCCAAATCCAATCCATAGTTAGTATTCATCAGCCTAACACAATCACAATTCCCATTTCTA
Organism: Artemisia argyi; assembly: GCA_030686995.1. Classification (NCBI taxonomy): domain Eukaryota; kingdom Viridiplantae; phylum Streptophyta; class Magnoliopsida; order Asterales; family Asteraceae; genus Artemisia; species Artemisia argyi. Next base: position 63,248 of record JARVZY010002518.1, read on the forward strand.
TTTTCAGTTTTCAGTCAAGAAATCCCACTCCAAAACGTCTCATTTCCTTTCGATTCTTAAACACGACATGTATATATTTTTGTACCTCCTATTTGTCCTCCCACCAAAGAACTAGTATGCCAGGATTTAGCTTCTAAGACGAACGTTTGATACGTTTAATAGAGGCAAAGTGATTGGCCTTTAAGCACCTAGTCGACATATATATATTTTCACAAACTTAACCGTTTTGACTCCGGTTTGTTTCTATGAGATCCTAAAAATATTTCTAGTATGATGTGATGTTAGTAGTCGAGTTTTATCATCAAGAACCAAGTGCTATACGATTTCTAAAACGTATACACTATAACAATGTTAGTGGACATAATATTATGTACACAAACCAAATTCCAACTTTCCTACCTTCTCATTCCATTCTCAAAGTCATCATATGTCAGAAAAACCTATCTTGAATGTCCCTATTCTCTTACACAAGCACATGTATCCTATCACAACTTGTGTGTCAACTTATAGTATTTATGTGATCCATACGTATACATATATAACAAATCCTATTCACCCTTAACATTTCTTTTATTCTCTTTTTGTCTTGCTTATGTCGACATGCAAAAAACAACAAACACCTAACTAAATAATACACTGTATGACACCTTTGACTTGTGTTTTCTCCTAAGCTACACGCAAAGGAAAACAGAAATATAGTGCCAAGGAAAATGACATTCTTCCTCCTTTTCTTCTTTTCTTTCTTGCCACTCGAAACAAGTTCACCAACTAATTGCAAGCTTATCCTATCTCTACATACCCCCTTCCTCTTAGGTCCCATCCAATAGTACATGCATCTTGAGTGCTACAAACTTACTTATAGGGTAAATTGCAAAAATGGTCCTTAACGTTCCACGAAATTGCAAAAACGGGACCGAGACAAAAAGTAGCGCAAAAAAGACACCAACGTTCCACATTTTCGCAAAATCGCCACTGAGAGGCCTTTTCTGTTAGTTTCATCGTTAAGTGCCATGTCACCGAGGGTATTATCGTCATTTCACTGCTTTAAGGTCCACGTGGCATATCACTATTGATTCAGGGACTAAATTTGCAAAGTTATTTTTATCTTTTATTTCACATCTACCACCACCACCACTCTCTACCACCACACAACCAACACCACCACCCTTTACCCTTCATCTTCATCTTCTCCAGTGACCAAACCCAGATTCCGGTGACCAAACACAGATTCCGATCACTTTTTCCTTTTCTTTTTCTTTACTCTACAAATCCACTATATTGACACTTGTTTGTTAAACTCAATGTACCTCAAAAAATATATGGAAAAACACTACGGTTAACATTTAATAGTTGATTTTTTTGAACATACATTTTAATAGTTGATTGAACATCTTTGTCTACCAGTTACAGTGGTCTTTGATTGAACATCTTTGTCTACCGGTTAAAATTTAATAGTTGAGTTTTTTGAACATACATTTAATAGTTGATTTTTTTGAACATACATTTAATAGGTGATGGAGATTGGAGCTAGAATGGCTTTTGAATATTCTGATCGATGAAGATGTTTATTCATCTATTATTGCTTTGCCATTACCTCTGCTACACGGTTCTGGTCATCACAATATGTTCTCTTCTGTAATACATGCAATGAAGACCTTTATGCTTGTGGTGTCTTCAACTTCAGTTTGGGGAGAAGTTGAGTTGTTTTTGCTTGAAAATTTCTTCCATCCACATCATCTTTGTTGGGAGATTATTATGGAACTTTGGTGCTTTTTGGTTCGACATGCTGAGTCAGACATGGGGAATGTTATTATTGATCAACTGTGCACACTAATGAAAACCACTGCTTCTTGGGAATCAGTTCTGGATCCTGGTAGTGTTCTTCGTAAACTCGCGAGATCGATCTCCATGATTGTTAGGCATGGTTCACAGTCAATGACAGATAGAGCCAATGGTGATGGCGGCTGGGCGGTGCTTATGGAGGATCAGAGACACAGTGGGAGAAACCAGATCTGGTTCTCATATTTATGATGTTATGAAACCAAGATCTGCCATATGAAACCAGATCGGAGACAGAGTGGGAGACAGAGGATCGGAGATTGGTTTTCATATGGATTAATGATGATATAATCTTTTTAGATCTGGTTGGTAGGGTAAAGATCCAGTGAGAAGAAAACTTCAAATGAGAAGAATGAGAAATAACTATAATCACATATTTGAGATGCATCGACTTGAATTAGATGCATCTCTATTCATTTAGATGCATCTCACTTAGTATCGAAAGTGATTTTGAAGTGAAAACGACGTAAAGTAGTACTAGCAACAAATTTGATAGCATAGGGCGAAAAATACATAGGATTCATATAACTTGATGAAATGCATCTAATATATGTATATGCATCTAATTTTTAGCTATAAAATATATTATGGTGCATCTAAAAGATTAGGGATGCATCTAATTCAAGTCGACGCATCTCTAATGTGTATTTATAGTTATTTCTCATCCTTCTCATGTTAAGGTTTCTTCTCATTTGATCCTAAGTCCTGGTTGGTATGTAAAAGTATATTTATTCATATGGCATTTGTGTATGTAAAAGTATATTTTTATATCTAGTTGGTTTTCATATGAATAGATATGAAAACGTAAATGCACTCGTCAAGCTCTTAGCAGATAGAAAGTATCCTTCCTTCCTTCTAGTATTAGTTGTTTTCAAGTTCATGTGGTTATTTGAAGTTCCCAAATAAACACTTATTTACTTGACCATGAGTATTTGATTTTTCATAATATTGTTCCAGTTGAATTATTGAGCTAAAGCGGAGCTGAGTTACACAAATTACAGATTACTTTGTAGAGGGTACTTAAAAAAAAAAAAAAGTTATAGGAATCTGTGTTTAGTCACCGGATTCTGGGTTTGACATCGGAGAAGATGAAGTTGAAGAGTGGTGGTGATGGTTGTGCGGTGGTAGAGGGCCGTGGTGGTGGTGTTGGTTGTGTGGTGGTAGACAGTGGTGGTGGTGGTAGATGTGAAATAAAAGATAAAAATAACTTTGCAAATTTAGTCTCTGAATCAATAGTGATATGCCACGTGGACCTTAAAGCAGTGAAATGTCGATAATACCCTCGGTGACATGGCACTTAACGATGAAACTAATGGAAAAGGCCTCTCAGTAGCGATTTTGCGAAAATGTGGAACGTTGGTGTCTTTTTTGCGCTACTTTTTGTCTCGGTCCCGTTTTTGCAATTTCGTAGAACGTTAAGGACCATTTTTGCAATTTACCCTTACTTATATAAGCACTACTTCTCTCCCTTTTATACGTACAAACACACATACATATTTCACAAACAAACCAAGTCTTTATTCCCTTGGTGCTGTACGAGGAAGAAGAACAAGGAGGCATGGAATGGTTAGTTTTTGCATGACCTCAAACCCTTTTGGTGTTGCTAAGTGACGAGGTTAACATGGTGGAACCGTTGAAATTGTTAACACCACTTTAAATCGAATTCACACGTCTTTCGCATCCTCACTGTGAGCATGCACTACTCTTAAACTCTCTTTACCATTGCATTTCCTTTGTTCATGCACGTATGAATGTTAGTTGTGTACGTGTATGTTTGTGATGCTTAAAAACTTCACTTATCTTTCCATACGTACACTTTTATTCATGATACTGGACTTGCATCGTAGCCAAGCTTCTATTTTGTTTTACCACGCTCTCGTTACATTATATATACAAAATGGGCAAACCTAAATCTCGACGTGGCTATGCATAAGGTGACACAACAATATATAGCTAATCTTAACGTATAACAAGTTTTCCTGGAACGTTTTGAAGTCACTTGGACTCGTTCGAATTGAACAATATATACTAATAAAGGTTTTAAACTCAAACTCATTTTCGACTCTCATGCACATACCACACATACATATACGAATATACAAGTAATACTACTGAGTAAAATGTGGAAACAAAACGAGACGAATTGAAAAGCTTAAATCCATACGCATACTATCTATTATTCATACAAATATAACTCAGGACTAAACCTCTATATAATTAAACAGTTTGAACAATGACACAACAAGTTGTGCTGGACTACTGGTTGGGACGTTTGACTGTGATCGAGAGGTCACGGGTTCAAATCTTTCCCTTGGCGGTGTTGTGATTTTTTTTTTCTATTTATGCAACTTCCATGCATTGGCAGTTGCAGCCCCTCCAATTCAAGTAACTTGTCACTTTCCTTAAAAGATTTTATAAGTTGTATAACTTATATAAATTGTTACATTTTCAACCCCTCAACTGTAACCACTTGACATTTTCTAAAAATCTTTATAACTTTGTGACTTATATAGTTTTTATAACTTCAATCCATCAAGATTGAACACTTGAACACTTTTCATCCTAAAACTTTTGTAAGTTAATAAACTTATATTATTTTTACCATTTTTCGCTAAATAGATTGTCTAATACATATTTTATATGGCGACCACGTCGACGTAAACTATAAATAAGATATGGTCCTATTACATTATTTAACCACAACTTTAATAAACATATAATATTTTGGGAATACATTTTAACACTTTAAACGGCTCGGGTTACTTTATAAAACTTGTATACATGAAATAGATATATATCGTTAACGAATAAGCAAACGAATAACCTATACGAAAGCAATAAGTAATATATAACAGACAAGTTATATGGTATATAACTTTGTTGTTGAACCTTTAAAGCATTTTGCCACGCAAGCCACCTCTGCCACAAAAATCTTTTTGTCATCCGAAACTATTCAATTCACTATTCTCGATAAGTCAAACTTATCTCCGACTTACGTATTATTTAGGCTGTCTATTGGAGCCATTTCCATTCTGCGCTTGATATTGCTTTATTATGGCTACCATCCCTCTAAGGTGAGTTTCATAACCCCATTTTCTAATGTTTGATTGTTTTATAAATGCTTTGGGGAAGATACATGCTCAAATACATGTTTTATACTTTACAAGTACTCTAAACTTTTACATATTACTGTGAGTTCTTAGCCCCGTTTTATAATTGTTTTACAAATGTTTTGGGGGAGATACATGCTCAACTACTGCTTTTACTTTCACAAGTATTTTAAACTATTTACATATTACTGTGGGACAATAGCCCACCATTTTATATATTTTATATCTCATGGAGAGATAACTGCTATAAACATGATTACAAGTGACTTATCAACTGTATGCTATACCTGATTTCTATTCCCTAAGTTTGCTATTGCTAAAAAGACCCTCATATCATGAACCTTAATCACTTGAAGGGTGAACGTAAATAGTTGTGGATAGATCTATTAGGGACTGACAATCCCCATTTGATTTAGCTATGATGAGCGACCAGGCGCACTTTATTTAAATCTATAGGTTACTAGCAAAAACCTACCAGAGGGCCATTGTTACCTTCCATCATATTTGGTGTGACCTGTTAATCGTTGAGTGTCATGAGACTTAGAGAAATCAAGTAGTAGTGCTGTGGTCATGACACAGAACTACAATAACTAATGTTACCAAACGACGAATTTGTGTTCACTATATAGCAGAAAATCACTACTTCTTAGCAAATTATAACTATTTTTGGTGTTGACCCGATTAGGGCAAACCAACAAACTATTTTTGGTGTTGACCCGATTAGGGCAAACCAACAAACTATTTTTGGTGTTGACCCAGTTAGGACAAACCAACGAACTATTTTATGTTAACTTTGATTTTGATAAATCAACTGTTTTTGATTATAAATACAATGGATTTACTCACATTTGATTTTGATAATAAATCGTTTATTATGACTACTATGGACTCAAAAACTCTTTTGATTCTTGGAAATCAACTACTCAACTTATAAACTCTATGAACTCACCAACCTTTGTGTTGACACTTTTAGCATGTGTTTATCTCAGGTCCATAATGAGCAAGGATGGTACGGAGGAGCACATATTCTTAAAAAGGCTATAAATTTTACTATCATTCGAAAACTTATTTAACAAACTTTGAATCGACTGGGACCTCATTTTGAAAACTCTGATATTTATAAAATTCGAATGGTAAATCTTTTAAAACGACTAAAATAATGATTGTTTTCTACTATTAAACTGCTGTTCCATGAAGTAACACCTAATCTTTATTCTGTTGTAAATATTTTCAAATTGGGGGTGTTACAGATTGGTACCAGAGCATTGGTTATAGCGAAACAGGTCTAATTTAGATCCGAACTATAACCACTTTTACAAACAAAACATTTTATAGCCTTACGCTCTCCATGCCTTTCATCTGCCAGACGATTATGGAACTTCTAGATAAATTATGCTACACCAACACTCTAGTATTTTGATATATACTCATTAACTATTTCAAGTATTATACCAATCCTTTCTTATATAATTATCTTACTCCCATATTTATAGATGCCTATGACATACTCTTTCCGTATCCCCAAAAATCCGCGTGTGGATTTCTTTGCTAATTAGCATGAAATCAAGAACCATTAAACCACATAACTTTTATTTCACTTAAAGTACACGACTGTTGATACACAACGATACAATTAGCATTGGTAATGCTATTGTTACAAATATCACTACGTAAGGCATAGAAAAATCAATTGGTTGGCCTGCCAAGCCGATGAAAAACACAACTATCCCTGCAAGAGCAAGAATCACGACTGGATGTAGTACATCAAATACCCTGTACGATCAAATCACACAAATGAAATGTTAGTGCATGGTGCCATAATACGGTTTCAAAACAACGTTTCCATTGTACCACTATCTCTTAACCCCATATTCCATCCACGCTAACAGCCAAAACCACAATTAGCACGAGAAGTGCTATAATCCAATCCAAAGACTCCAAATCTTCCTTTGGGCTGTAAGCCAAGAAGATGTCTGCAACAACATACAGAATTATGAGAACAGTATTGGTGTATGACATTTTAAAATCCTTGGATGAGAGACATGTGAGTAGTGAAGAGGAAAAAGTGCGATATGTAAGGCGGTAGCCGTAGACTACTATTCTACCCACATACGTTCGCTATTCACCATACAAAGACAAAATGGCTCTCATCATTCCCAAAGGCTGATAATCCGGCAAATTTTCTCTACGTCCTTATCCAAAATTCTCTTTGTAAAAATCTGTATCAACAAAACTCTTTGTTTAACGGGTAGGTTACCCGCACAGATTTTTGTAATTATAATTCATGAGAACTACCAAAACGTGACAGCATAATGAGTTCTTTTCCAAGTTGTGTTCACAACGTAAACATTCAAACACCATATTATTAAAAACATACTTAAACATTACAAACGATACTAAATTAAAACATCTCGTAAACATAAACCTAGACTTCAAAGGTAAACTGGGTGATCCCAAGTCTGAGAGTTGTTGGAGTCATAACCATCATCATAAGGTTCGAAACTCGCCAACTTCTCTTCTTCCCACTGAGTCTCCAACCTGCTCAGCTACCGCTCCATGTCAGAAGTCCAACCACCATCATCAACAGCCACATTTTCCTCAAGGCTTGGCTGGAAGTGATCCAGATGAGGCAACTGTTCTTGTTGCACAACAACTCTTGGTGCGGATGAACTTGATGCACCATGTTGAGGTTGTTATGGTGGTGGTGGATTTTGTTGTTGTGGTCGTTGTTGTTGTTGTTGTTGTTGTTGTTGTTGTTCAACCCTAGCAACTTCAACATTTTCTTCAAAACTCCAACGAATTTTATTGGAGATTTGGGCATGTATCTAACTGACACAAGCCTACAACGATTCAATAACAGCAGCATCCTTATGATATTCATCATGAAAGAACCTGTCGATCACATGCTTTCTATCCTCTGATATGTCTGTGCATCTTGCGTAGCGTTCTCTATCTTCTTGTTTCAATTGTTTTTGTTGGGTCCCGACTTTTATATATTTCCACACATATGAGATATGTTTAGATCTAGAGAGAGAAAGAAGATATGTTTTAGAGAGAGAGAGAGAGAAGTAGAGAGGAAATAAGAGAGGTTTCTTATTCCAAATGAACCAACACCCTCCTTGGAGGGTTACATCTCTATTTATACTAGTAGTCTAGGGCTTCACATAACTTTCTACTTATGACATAACTAGCCCTTAGACTTTAACAAAAACATGTAAACATTAATAAACTAGCATAAAACATATTATATCTTTAACGTACTAACATAATATTGCAACCTATTACAAGACTCATTGACTCGATAATGATCGTCACTTCAAGCGTTCCCAAAAATCTCCCCCTAAGGGACGATCATTGAGATCTTTCTTTGATTTCATTTATGATCATCACTTTTGCGTTTCCAACAATCTCCCCCTAAAGGGGTGATCATTTGAGATCTCTTTTGCGACCTGTGGGTTATGGGTCCACCAATAGAAATGACTAATCTTTTTTACTTCTTTAATGCTTGTAGTTTTGAACTTTGAGTCTTTGTGTAATGGATTTGCTAGATTCTTTGTTCCAATCATGCTTTGTGATCTTCATTCTTTGTTCTTGTTGTTGTGATCAAATGACGGTGTAATATGCCTTTCGTCACTTCTGCATCTGTGGTGGTTGTCCGCCATTCCAACATGCTCATACATCTTTGGACTTTGACTTTCACATGCTCGTAGTTCCCTTTCTTTCACTTTTTGGTGTAGAATCTTTCTTTGAACTTTATGTTGCTTAGATCTTTGAGGGAGCTTTCTTTGACTTCAAGATGTATGTATGAGCATGCGGAATCTATCGCTATGGAGATGATGTGTAGCTGCAGGTAAACAGTTAGCAATAAACAACTGGTACTTACAGATAAGGAATTAGAGATCGTCAACAGCATAGTGTGAAGACTCCTTCTAACCCTTACCAAGGCCATTCCCATTTCAGATACTCCCGAAGGAGCTTACGAGACCTACTAAGTAGCTCAACGAATGGGTGAGTCACTGGGGATCACTCCACGATTGTAGACCGTTTTGGAACCACCGTGAACACTAAGCGTAACCCACAAAGAGTTACCGAAGTGACCTGCTGTCAGGGCTGTTTGATGTTGACCCTGGCAGGAGTTTCCGTTCAATCATTGAGAAATACTTATGTAAATTCTCTCATAAATGTTCTCGGCAGATTGGTAGGATCTGCAAAGGACTCAATAATTTACAGCTGGTGTTCATTGATGTAGAACACCAGTTGTAGAAATACTAAGTGTTCATAAGAGACCTTTGATGTATCTCATGGCTCTAGACTTGATAAGTGCACACTTAGGTTTCCTATGCGGAGACTAGGGAGGGGTCTCCTGCTTCAATATCAACCATCTCTAAGAGATAAGTCGATAGATTACACTGGTTCCCCGTGAGAATGAAACAAGCTCTTTTAAGAGAACTTAAGTGGCTTAGAAGGTTAAGTGCAGTGCGTCACTAGGTCCATGACGTCTTTGTCTTCAATAGCGGTGTCGCCTTAGCAACAACCAATAACATACGAATTGAACCCGGTGTCTGCCCTAAGGACTTATAATTCTTCAACTCCTTCTTTCCCTTTTCTTTTCACCCTTTTCTTTACTTTTCCTTTTAATTCTTCAACTCCTTCTTTCCCTTTCATTCTTTTCTCCTTTTTCTCGTATCATACCTAAGGACTTATAATTCTAACTATTGGTGATGTCCTTGGGTAGATCCCTCCGGCTCTGGCGGATCATAGGACGGTTTTCCCTAACCTTAGTCACCTTATAACACCATGACTATCCTATAATTGCCATAGAAACCATTCATTGAAAATATCTCAAAGTGTTTATTGTTGCAAGACAAGTTTTGTACACTTTGAGAGTTTTGATTCACTTTTGAAGGACTCCCCCTTCACATGTGCTCATGAGTATTTAAGAAATTTGCACATGCGGGAGGAGTAAGCACTTTTGAATTGATCCATTCTTAATAGACATATACCTGAGGGACACATTTACGTTGCTTAGTTAAAGGAATCCATTGTCAGCTTTTAGGTGACAACTAGCCCTAGTAACTAATTTGAAGTTGTTAACATTCCTTGAAAAGGAAGTTAGACCCGTCAAAGTATACATCTAAGAAGAGCTTCTCGAAACGGTACTTTCTACTTAGATAAATCCTGTTCGAGACACGCTTACGTCGCTAGTTAAAGAGATGCATTGTTACCTTTTAGGTGACAACTAGCTCTAGTAACTAACTTGAAATTATTACCCGTCGTGGACAAATCTTTTCGATTACTAACTTTTGTTGTTTCGTCAATCCTGGGTCAATTCTGAGTCAAGCTCGCACGAGATTCAATCTTAAAGCATCCATTGTCATCCATATTTTAATCACTTTTACTTTTCTCCCCCTAAAAAATAGCATACAAGATGTTGTTTTTGATGAACTTTTGATTAAAATATGCCTTTTGAGTTTTGTTGGGAGATTCACCAAGAACTTATCATTTTGAACAAAGATCATTTCAAATACTCCCCCTCAATAAGTGAAATAACTTTTTGAGGTTTTGATTACGAGAGGGAATACTTGTCCTTTTGAGTAGAATTTATGAAAAACTTAGAAAATTTGATTAATTCTACTCAAAAGTAAGAAGCTTACACTCCTTATGTTAGGATTGAGGCACTGAAGTATACCTCAGGGTCCTTTCTTTACAAGAACAGGTTGTACACTGTTATACGTGCACAAACCATTTAAGCATGATATTGACGGAACATTTTTTTTTGGAAAATACTCCCCCTCAAAACTCGCATATGTTTTGAGAATTTTAAACTTTTTAAAGTTTGAGGGAAGGAGTCTTCTTGAAGCAAAATTCTGAAAGATTTAGAAATTTCAGTTTGAAAAATTCTTGAATAAATTTTGCTTCAAGGTAACAAAAACTTTATACGCTGAAATACCCCCCCCCCCCCCTCAAAACTAGCATATGTTTTGACATTTTTAAACTTTGAAGCGAATTGGGGAGTAAAGATTTGAAAATTCTTTAGCAAAATTTTGAAAAGTTTTGAAAAACCTTTTGAAAAATTTTGAGTAAATTTTGCTCAAGATTAAGAAGTTTTAGATAAGCTTTGCATGAGAACTTCTTCTTATTTTCAAGGATAAGTGCACGTTTTTTTTTATTATTATTTTTTAATGGTTTAGCAAAGCACTCTCCTTTCTTTGAAACCCGAGTTGTACACTGAAATGTGTGCACAAGTCGTAATGTTTAAGCCCGGGTTGTAAGCTGAAATACTTACAAGCCATAAAGAATTTGAGATTAGACAACAACCTTGGGAACCCATTTAAGCACGGCGCCAACGGGTTTACCAAATTTTGAAATCCATTTTTAAGTCGTGTCAATCTGATTTAAAGATGTTGAATTCCAACGAGGACTAAAAACCGGTGTTTCATTTTGAAATAACACTCGTGGAATCAATGGAGATTTAAAACTCTTTTTCCGTTGAAAATTGTTTGAGAAACCCGATGTTTCTCTTGGAGTTTTAAAATCTAAAGAAGAAGATTTCCATCTAGAGTTGAACCTCATGGGTTCTCTTTGAAGATTTGTTTTTGTGATAAATGGAAACCTTCCGGTATTTGGAATGTTCAAAGCAGAGTCGTTCTTATGTTGCAGCGAAAGCAATTCTGATATGGAATATTTGAAAGGTTTCAAACGACTTTGCTTTGGTTTCCACATTTGCTTTACCGGTGTAAGACTAGAGTGTGGAGTTTGAAAAATATGATTCTTTTCTTTTGAAGCATTTGGGGGTTTTGATAAACCTTGTTTTGGTCTCCACACTTGCTTTACCGGTGTAAAACGAGAGTGTGGAGTTTGAAGAACTTGTTCCATTTTACTTGAAGCATTTGGATTTGAAAACCTTTTAGAAGTAAATGTTTCGGAAAAACCTGGTCTTTTGGAAAACTTCCTTCCTTTTTGCAAAGAATAGGTTGTAAACTGTGAAACCCTTTTCGAAAATGGTTTTGAAGATTCACCCGTGTAAACCTTCTTCGAAACACTCACTTCTGGTGTTGAAACATTTGAAATTGGAGCTTTTCTCTTTGATCGGTTAAGATTATCAAACTTCACTTTTAAAGCATTGTATGAAGTTCTCAAATCATTGTATTCTTTTTGAAGAGAAAGATGATCTTGGGATTCCAATTTTGATTCTAAAGAAGCAATATGTTTCAAAAGTTGATCCTTTTCGGCTTTAGAATCATCCATTTTACGAGCCAATTTCCGTTCGAACTCAACATTTTCCTTTTCAAGTCTTTCAAAATAATTTTCAAATTTGGTTACTTTGTTGAAAAAGTCGGTTTTGGCATCCTCAAAATCGTTTGTTTGTTGAGCTAAAATCGTTTCAAGCTCAACCACTTTCGTTTGAAGCACATGATTTTCATTTTCAAAAAGATACATTTTCTCCCCCGTTTCCTTTTCAAAATCTGGAGTATTAGAATCGAACAGGGGTTTTGGAAAGGAAACTTTTGTGATTCGAAAATCAACATTTTTCTTTTTCATTGATTCAATCTGTTGCAAAGCATTTTCAAACTTTTTATCAGCGAATTCATACAATTGAGACTTCAAATCTTCAGTCTCTTTTTATTTCAAGTTTGAATTTTGTATCTGAACTCGGGAACGTTTGATTGAATCAAACAGGTTTTTGTAAATCTGTTTCAAACGCTCAATCTCTTTTTCGTATTTTGAAATCTGACATGTTTTCATTATCAACTTGTTCAAGCTTTGACATCCAGGGGTTTTCAAAAGACAGCTTTTCAAGATTGTGTTGTAAAGCTAGCTCAAAGTTAATGCTTTGTACTTGACATCTTTGAAAATTTTGTTCAAGAGAAAATATTTGACGTTTAAGTTTCTCTTGGATGTCGCTTGACTCTTTTAAAATCTTCTCATTTTCGTGTCTCAACATCCCATTTTCCACTCTTAAGTTTTTAGACTCAACAATCAACGATTTATCACAAGCAGTTTTTTTCAAAAACTTTCAATTTAGCTTCTAAATCAACAATGTCGTTAAGATACGAGTCTTCCCTTCTCCTTTTCCGCACTTTATGTTCATAAAATTCCTTTTTGCAAGTTGACAACTCTGTTTGTGTTTTTGAAAGCTCTTTTTGAAGTTATTCAACTTGTTGTTTGAGTTCACCTTTTTCATTTTCGAGTTTTGAAACCAATTTTCCGTTCGACACAATTAATTCATGTATTTTGTGTTGAAGATCTTGTTCTTTATTGTAATATTCTTGAAATGCCACTTCAAAACTTTTTTCACGCTTGACTTTGTTTTCATGATTTGAAAGTTGTATTTTATAGCACTCAATGTCCCTTGTTAATGAAACATTTTTTGCTTTTAGTTCACAATTGAGCTTGTTACATTGAGTAACTTCATTTTTTGCATGTTCTTAATTATCAAAGCAGTTGAAGCACATTCTTGATCATGATTCACACTGTTATGTTCAACCTTGCCTCCATTAGGATCCATATGTGGAGTCTCAGGAGTAATATTTATATCATCCTGATTCACCACATATGTGTCGTTAATGTACTCAAGTTGTACATGACTTTGTGTCTCATAAGCAAACACATTATCAAATATATTGTCATCATCAGTTGATTGATGTACCTTAACCAATATGTCTGAACAATGTGAAGGTCCGACATCAGCATCAGCAGTCTTTAAATCATACTTAGGGTTGAGTTTCCCGTTAGCATCCGAATCATTTCCTGGAGTGTTTTTTTCATTCTGCTGTTCTGATAATGCATTATTACCCGTAAATACCAAACTATCATTCAACGTCCCTTCATTGTTGACTGTTCCTTCCCGTATCTGCATTTTTCTCTTATTCTCTAGTATATTCAATTCTCTTCCTCGTTTCTGCATCTTCAGCTCTTTGACAACACTCAGATGAAGTGATATTTCATTAAGCACCCTTTCTAGATAGCTCATTCGTGAAGCAAGCTGATCTCTAAAAGCTTCAACCTTTCGCAGTCTCGAGAAGTTTTGAACACTTTAAAATCCATTGCTATGAACTCTTTGAACTGTGTCTTGAGCTCTCTAAATCCTACCATGGAATCACTTCCCTGTTCAATTTGCTTTTCTAGTTGAACTATGTTTTCTCGGAGTTTCCTTTGAAAGGTTAGAACGTCCGTTTCTGTTCCAAAGAATACAGTAAAGGTACTCCACGAAGGAAACCTTGTTTCTGAAAGAATCTTGCATTGAATCTTAACTGAATGAAAATATGCTAAACAATCTTCTATAGAATGGATGGCTCTTTTCTCAACTTTAGACATCTTTTTCCCTTGTGAACTTGATTGATACATTTTCTCTCCCCCGTGATTGTTGCGATGTAATCGGAATAATCAAACTAAAAATGTATGGTTGGTGTATGACACACAAGGTCGAAATAGTGATTTCTGATTTTCCCTCCAAAATAAATTTGAAAAATTTTCTCTCCCAAAATTTTGAAAATCACTATTAAATGCAATTCTAAAGTTACTAGAAAAATTTAAACTCGGTAAATCTGAGATAGGTCTTAACTTGGTAAATGTTTGTAACTCGGTAAGCTTTGAGGTACAAACTCGATGAAATCCTAACTCGGTAAAGCTTTCTGAGTTGCAAACTCGATGACAATTTGAATTGCTAACTCGGTAAGGATCTGAATTGCTAACTCGGTAAGGTTTACTGAAAAATTAAGTTGATAACACCCTTAACTCTCTAAAAAACTTGTCTGTTAACTCGGTATATCTTCCTTGAGAGCTTAACTCGATAAATCAAGCATAAAACTTAACTCGGTAACTATATCTTATAGTACTTAACTCGATAAAGTTACGTTTCCTAACTCGGTAAATAGAATTCAATTAAGCAGAGTTTCCCCTAAGTATTGAGTACAAAGATCCTTACTCGATAAACGATAAGGAAGGGCTAACTCGCCAATATGAAACATAACTCGGTATGGATACCTTAACTCGCAGAAACTAAACTCGATATCAATAACCCTACCTCGAAAGTTCAAGCAAACTCGAAAGTCAGAAAAACAATCCTAACTCAATAAAAATCTGGCTAACTCGCTAAATCAACGATGAACAATAACCGATGCCAAGAAATCGCGTCTAATCCTAGTTTTTCCGACCAAATCTAACCTAAAACAACCTAGATTATCCCTTGGCGAATGATACCAATTGTTGGGTCCCGACTTTTATATATTTCCACACATATGAGATATGTTTAGATCTAGAGAGAGAAAGATGATATGTTTTAGAGAGAGTGAGAAGTAGAGAGGAAATAAGAGAGGTTTCTTATTCCAAATGAACCAACACCCTCCTTGGAGGGTTACATCTGTATTTATACTAGTAGTCTAGGGCTTTACATAAGTTTCTACTTATGACATAACTAGCCCTTAGACTTTAACAAAAACATGTAAACATTAATAAACAAGCATAAAACATATTATATCTTTAACGTACTAACATAATATTGCAACCTATTACAAGACTCATTGACTCGATAATGACCGTCACTTCAAGCGTTCCCAACAGTTTTGCGATCTCAAATTTCTTGATGACTTCCACAATAGCATTTTGGCGATCCACATCACTATTCTCAGCTTCTACCTTAAAAAACAATTGAAATTGTTCAGCGGTATGTGGAAGTTTACAAGCCATTGGTTTGTTTTGTATGTATGCGTGTATGGATAACCCAAGCATGCCAGTAGTATTTATAAGGGTTTGAAAATATTCTTCTTTTAATTTTATTTTGGTAGACATGACCGTTTGTATTCAAACGGTAAAATTCTCAAAAATTCGTGTCTATTAAAACTAACTACTAGTTTTGGAATACTTGGTAAAATTCTACTTTGGCCGTCACATTGCAAGTTGCAAGAAACAAATCGCGTTAAACATGCAACACCATAACTTATAAATTATGAACACGCCACATATGAATAACACCGCTCGTGCGTTTTGACTCTTCAATCTCTGAGAGATTGCGAACTTCCTAACAATCTCTCAAAACTCTTAAGCATTATACAGAATCTCGATGGTCTCAAAACTATCTTGTAACCGTATATGTCATGGAACGTGCGTTAAACATTTCATACTCGCCAAACCAAACCCATCCTTTTAACTTTGGGCCTTTGATTCCAAATTGAGCCCGACACTATTCAAGCCCAAGACTTAAGTTTTATTCCTAAGTTTAACCGACTCGTGCTCACTCACTCTGAATCGTTTTCCGTGTTATTTTCTTAACAGCCTATCAATATTTTTTTTTCACATCTCGATTTAGCACACACCTATAAATTTTATGTGACAATTCTTTTCCATTTACTCGTTCATTCGATGGCCAAGTTATCGACAAAGCTCAGCTCGATTGTCACTGCTTCAACTAAACAAAAGATAATAATTTTTGCCTAAGTACTTTGTTTCATGCAAGCTCCAAACAACACCTACAAAACTCAAACGAAATCTCACCAAATTAATTAGTCATGATTCATGTCATTCAAACCCCTTATGTGACTCAACTACGAATCAACTCCTTGCATTTCTCTTTGTCTCCAACGATGGCTAACAACCCCAAGAAACCAAATAATTTCAGACTATAACTACTCCATCATATGACATATTGACTTTCCATACCTATTTTTGAATACTTGCACGATAAATATGAATAAATAATTAACATAAGACAAGATTTCATAAAACGGAGCAAATTTTATGTCATTCATTAAGGTTACATGCAAACACAACAAAGATTTATTACAACACTTCTACCACATTATCCATCACTTCCAAAACCTATCAATGACTATCGCTAGGATCACGAGGGGTACAAGAAATACCAAAATCCCGACAAAAAATGCACGATCCTCTTTCAGAATGTATGCCACGTAAATAGTAGCAACAACCACGTACACGATCGCAACCATGGTAATAACGTGCGGCATTTTGAAAATCTTAATAAGGGAAATATTGTTTTGGGAAAATGGGGGATTTACAAAGGAGATATTTAAAGGGGAAAGATAACCATTGGGTACTGTGCCCCACTATTTGAAAACACTGTTCAAGAAAAAAGAAAAAAAAAGAAATAGTTATTTCTTTATCGGCTACAAAAACTTGGAACAGATCCTGTGTTGTCTCTTAAAATTTAATTAACAAGTTTTCCTTACAAAAACCGAAGTGTTCACAAACTCTCTCTAAAAAGTTTTCATTGAAACCTCCAGATAACAACAATCTTAGACCGGAATCTCGGGACGGGATTCAGTTTAACGGGTAGGTACTATCACATTCCGTGATTTTCCCTATAATTAAAAATGTTTAATTATATATTAATCTATCGTCATTATTTTTAATCATCACTTTTACTGGAAAATTTAAATTTTCTTTATTATATAAATTTTACGCGAAGACGTTATAGTATAATTCACGAAATGACGGAAACAGTTCTCGACACGTTTAACGAAATATTAATATCTTAACAAATCTTAATTATGCTTAATTTATTTTGAGCCCAAATCCAATCCATAGTTACTATTCATCAGCCCAACACAATCACAATTCCCATTTCTATTTTCAGTTTTCAGTCAAGAAATCCCACTCCAAAACGTCTCATTTCCTTTCGCTTCTAAAACACGACATGTATATATTTTTGTACCTCCTATTTGTCCTCCCACCAAAGAACTAGTATGCCAGGATTTAGCTTCTAAGACAAACGTTTGATACGTTTAATAGAGGTAAAGTGATTGGCCTTTAAGCACCTAGTCGACATATATATATTTTCACAAACTTAACCGTTTTGACTCCGGTTTGTTTCTACGAGATCCTAAAAATATTTCTAGTATGATGTGATGTTAGTAGTCGAGTTTTATCATCAAGAAACAAGTGCTATACGATTTTCTAAATCGTATACACTATAACAATGTTAGTTGACATAATATTATGTACACAAAGCAAATTCCAACTTTCCTACCTTCTCATTCCATTCTCAAAGTCATCATATGTCAGAAAAACCTATCTTGAATGTCCCTATTCTCTTACACAAGCACATATATCCTATCACAACTTGTGTGTCAACTTATAGTATTTCTGTGATCCATACGTATACATAAATAACAAATCCTATTCACCCTTAACATTTCTTTTCTTCTCTTTTTGTCTTGCTTATGTCGACATGCCAAAAACAACAAACACCCCTTGGTAACTAAATAATACACTGTATGACACCTTTGACTTGTGTTTTCTCCTAAGTTACACGGAAAGGAAAATAGAAATATAGTGCCAAGGAAAATGACATGCTTATTCCTTTTCTTCTTTTCTTTCTTGCCACCCGAAACAAGTTCACCAACTTGCAAGCTTATCCTATCTCTATACACCCCCTTCCTCTTAGGTCCCATCCAATAGTACATGCAACTTGAGTGCTACAAACTTACTTATATAAGCCCTACTTCTCTCCCTTTTATACGTACAAACACACATACATATTTCACAAACAAACCAAGTCTTTATTCCCTTGGTGCTGTACGAGGAAGAAGAACAAGGAGCCATGGAATGGTTAGTTTTTGCATGACCTCAAACCCTTTTGGTGTTGCTAAGTGACGAGGTTAACATGGTGGAACCGTTGAAATTGTTAACACCACTTTAAACCGAATTCACACGTCTTTCGCATCCTCACTGTGAGCATGCACTACTCTTAAACTCTTTACCATTGCTTTTCCTTTGTTCATGCACGTATGAATGTTAGTTGTGTACGTGTATGTTTGTGATGCTTAAAAACTTCACTTATCTTTCCATACGTACACTTTTATTCATGATACTGGACTTGCATCGTAGCCAAGCTTCTGTTTTGTTTTACCACGCTCTCGTTACATTATATACACAAAATGGGCAAACCTAAATCTCGACGTGGCTATGCATAAGTTGACACAACAATATATAGCTAATCTTAACGTATAACAAGTTTTCCTGGAACGTTTTGAAGTCACTTGGACTCGTTCGAATTGAATAATATATACTAATAAAGGTTTTAAACTCAAACTCATTTTCGACTCTCATGCACATACCACACATACATATACGAATATACAAGTAATACTACTGAGTAAAATGTGGAAACAAAACGAGATGAATTGAAAAGCTTAAATCCATACGCATACTATCTATTCATACAAATATAACTCAGGACTAAACCTCTATATAATTAAACAGTTTGAATTATGACACAGCAAGTTGGGCTGGCCTACCGGTTGGGACGTTTGGCTGTGATCGAGAGGTCACGGGTACAAATCTTTCCCATGGCAGGTTTTGTGATTTTTTTTTCTATTTATGCAACTTCCATGCATTGGCAGTTGCAGCCCCTCCAATTCAAGTAACTTGTCACTTTCCTTAAAAGATTTTATAAGTTGTATAACTTATATAAATTGTTACATTTTCAACCCCTCAACTGTAACCACTTGACATTTACTAAAAATCTTTATAACTTTGTGACTTATATAGTTTTTATAACTTCAATCCATCAAGAGTGAACACTTGAACACTTTTCATCCTAAAACTTTTGTAAGTTAATAAACTTATGTTATTATTTAGTGCTCAAACACTCATCATTTTTGGTCAAATCTGAGCTGCAAAACAATTAAAAACACTCAAAAAGGCATCAAAATACTGAAAATATCACAGGGATTGTATTTTATATGTTTTAGATGCAAAATGAGTAAAAACAGATGAAAAACGATCAAAGTTTGCATAATTGACAGTCAAATTATAAGTCAAAGCTTAAATCCATACGCATACTATCTATTCATACAAATATAACTCAGGACTAAACCTCTATATAATTAAACAGTTTGAATTATGACACAGCAAGTTGGGCTGGCCTACCGGTTGGGACGTTTGGCTGTGATCGAGAGGTCACAGGTACAAATCTTTCCCATGGCAGGTTTTGTGATTTTTTTTTTTCTATTTATGCAACTTCCATGCATTGGCAGTTGCAGCCCCTCCAATTCAAGTAACTTGTCACTTTCCTTAAAAGATTTTATAAGTTGTATAACTTATATAAATTGTTACATTTTCAACCCCTCAACTGTAACCACTTGACATTTTCTAAAAATCTTTATAACTTTGTGACTTATATAGTTTTTATAACTTCAATCCATCAAGAGTGAACACTTGAACACTTTTCATCCTAAAACTTTTGTAAGTTAATAAACTTATGTTATTATTTAGTGCTCAAACACTCATCATTTTTGGTCAAATCTGAGCTGCAAAACAATTAAAAACACTCAAAAAGGCATCAAAATACTGAAAATATCACAGGGATTGTATTTTATATGTTTTAGATGCAAAATGAGTAAAAACAGATGAAAAACGATCAAAGTTTGCATAATTGACAGTCAAATTATAAGTCAACCCAAGTCTTTTGAAAGTCAAATTATATGAAATATGATCTTTGGGTATAAAGTTTCAAAAGTTTACATGTTTGGTCCCTCAAGTTTCAAAGTTGGCAAAATTGGTCCTTGGGAATTTTAAAAATGAAAAATTGCAATTTTGGTTCTTGGATTATGGAAACTTGGCATAATTGGTCCTTTGGAATACTTTGGGAAACTTACAACATCAGCCCCTCAAGTTTCAGGAAATTACAAAAAATGGTCCTTGTGAAAATAAAACCCATCCGGACCCTTTTTATCATTACCCAAAACCAAAACCAATCCAATCCAATCCTAAGCCCAACCAGCCCAACCCCTAAATAATAAAACCCTAGGTCAAACGGTCAACATAGGTCAAAGGCTCAGTCAAACCATCTTCCCCACCCCTACTTTCCCTGGTTTCCCTCCTCCATGTTCCCCCCTGCTCCCTCACCTTTTCACCAACACCACCAACCTTCATTAATACTCTCACCTGCCAAACCAACCCCCCCTCTTCATTAAATGCTCACCAGTTCCACTATCCTCCCCAATTGCTACTTCTCACTTTTGGCGCCAAAAATACAATCAAGGGCTAGGATGGCTTAAACTTCAAATCAATGGTGGGGATTTGGTCAGTGGTCAACAAGAATACCATGGGGAGTGCCAATTTGCAACAGGAAGCCATGTGGAAGCTTGGATTGCTTATCTTTATTTCGTAGTATAAGTAGTAGTAGGAAAAAGCCTCAAAAGGCATGTAATATTGTAATTTAGTTAATTTTAATGTTTAGTTATCTATTGTAATCAGGTTTCAATCAATGAAAGTTTAATTTTAAGTTTACCTCTTGTTTCCAAAATTCAAGTTTCATTCAAAAATTGCAATTATTATTTTTAAGCTCATTAGTGATCCCTAGCTATTTGTAATCTCATATAAGCTAAAATAGAAAGCTTTTAGAAGCTTTATAAGCTTCTATTTCAACCAGAAGCTAAGTTTCATAAATATAGTTAAAAATATAAAAAAATAAAAAAAAAATAAAATAAAAAAAAAATCATGTTGCAGGGATGAATATGGCTTGAGCACAATAAATAATGGATGGCTGTGGGTTAGAGGTTTGTGGAAACCATTAGGAATTGGTATTGGGTCCTTGTTCAGTGAAGATTGCTTGGAAGGCTTTGTGAGCTTTTCATTTTAATTTTTAGCATCTAAGTATAAAAGTGTTATTAATTGTTTATCTGTGTTAATTTAGCTTGTTAATTACTCATTAGATAAGTTTCAGTCAGTAGGTTGTACTTTTGTTTCATTTTAATCAAGTTTCATAGCTTTCTGTGTTTTAAAAGGGTGTTTGGTATTGTCTGTGTTGAGTGCTTCAGTGAGATTCATTGCTCATTTGTTATTCATACACACTACTCAGACCCTTAGAACACCACAACAAACAAGTCTTTGGTAGTAACAAGCAAAAAAGTCAAAATCACTCATAAATTAGTTTAAAATCTTTTTGAGTTGGACTTAGACAGGTATAAGCTTCATTTCAAATCACAAATAGACAACTTATCTTGTTTTAGCTTAATTATTGCTTAACTTTACATAATCAGTCATAAAATCAAGTTTAAAATTCACCTTAGTCAACTAAAATCAAAAATCAAAAAGTCAAAGTTCATAGTGCTTGAAGAAAACCAAAACTTCAAGGATTTTTCTAGAATTTTGTAGTACTTTTCAAACCTTGAGCTTTTCAGATAAGAAAGTTATCCACCTGAACTTTCAAAATCCATACTTGGATTATTTTAGATATTTTTCCTATAGCTTATGCAAGCTTGTGAAAAGGACTGCAGGGACAGTCTTACTTTTGCACCAGGGCACCCTTGGAATTTGGTCAAAGTTCCAACCCCCCTCCAAGGTGCAAATCAAATTTTTAAGACTTGGTTTTTAGCTTTTTGAAAATCTCTTTAGTAGTGCTTTTAGGATTTGTAGGAAAATTGGATCTCAGTATTGTGTAGCATAACTTATTTTGCCTTGGAAAGTTGCTTATTTCATCCCTTCATACCGAGTCATCAGTATAAGTGATCCAACTTCATCAGACCATATCTCATTCATTAGTGGGCCCCACCCTTAGCTTATTGGCTTTTTGGAAACCCCAATAAGCCATCTCGCTAGATCAGACCTTGTTTTGTAGTTAAGAGCTTATTTTGAACTAGTATTCATAGCTTATAAGTTGTTCATTTGACCAACATGTACTGAGTACTCAGATTTTTGTCACAATTTCATAAGAGCTCATCTAACTTATTTGTGGTTGTTAGGGCTTAACTCTTGGCTTATTTCATAGACCCCCAGTCCAACTCAAGGGTTTAACCCTAAGTTTGGACCCCTGACCCCTCTTGTGGCCCCCACAGAGGGCTGCAGGTAGACCATTTTGGTCTGTTTGACCTGTCTATAAGCATAAGGGCTCATTTCTTGTTTATGGCTTATTGTGCATGCTTATTTGAATCAATTGTGCTTCTTTCTTGTTACTATTGTTAGTTAGTTGTTTATTTGGATTTGTGATTCAGTTGTGTAGCTTATTCATAAAAATCAAAACCATAATAAGCCCTTGGCTTATTCTGTCATTCAAATAAGCTCACCAATTGCTTATTTCTCATACTCAGCCAAACCTCCTTTGTTAAAGTTGTTATATTCAGTTAATAAACATATTTGAGAAAGAAAATTCCAAAAAAGTCAACTTTTATAGAAGTGATAGCTTCTATTTAAGCCAATTGGCTTATTCTCGGCTTTTTGAAAAAGCAATTTTCATTTTTATATTTTTCTTAGGTTTCTGATATCTTAAAGTAATTTTAGTAATTTTTTCAGATTTTTCTCTTAGCATTTGGTATTTTTCATAATTTAAATTAGCTTTTAATAATTAATAATTAGTTTTTAATTATTAATAATTAACTTAAAAGTCAGAAAAATGCCAATTCAATTTTAAAATTAGTTTTTAGTTATTTTAGATTTTTCCAAATATTATTTTCATTTTTATAGTGTAATTTTATAATTAGTTATAATTTAGGGTACTTTAAATAATTAAAAAGTAATTAGAAAATAGTTTTTAATTAATAATAATTACCTAAATAGTGTAAAAATTAATTTTCTTTTTCTAAAAATTTTCTTTATTCATTAGGTTTGTAAAAATATCATTTTCACATTCGTAGCCTTTTTATTTAATCAGATTCACTTTTTCTCACGTACATCTGTTACCGTTTTCAAATTTAACGTACGTGTTTAGGTTTTTACGCGTTTTGTTTCTCATCTAAATTCACGTAATCAATCACATAGCTTTTCTAGGCTATTTCATTTCATAATTCTTTAAAATTTCTCATCATAACCTTTTCCCGTGGAAATCACCCGATCACAAGCACGCTTAAGTATAATTCACACCCCGTCGGGATATAACGACCCGTTGATTCCCTATATTATTCGGAAGCATTGACTCTAAGCTATTTGACTTTGTTGACCATTTACTTGGTCAATTAAGGTTGACTGTTTGGAGCCAATCAGTTATTTTTACCATTTTTTCGCTAAATAGATTGTCTAATAAATATTTTATATGGCGACCATGTCGATGTAAACTATAAATATGATATGGTCCTAATACATTATTAACCCACAACTTTAATAAACATATAATATTTTGGGAATATATTTTAACACTTTAAACGGCTCGGGTTACTTTATAAAACTTGTATACATGAAATAGATATATATACCGTTAACGAATAAGCAAATGAATAACCTATACGAAAGCAATAAGTAATACATAACAGACAAGTTATATGGTATATAACTTTGTTGTTGAAACTTTAAAGCGTTTTGCCACGCAAGCCACCTCTGCCACAAAAATCTTTTTGTCATCCGACACTATTCAAATCACTATTCTCGGTAAGTCAAACTTATCTTCGACTTACGTATTATTCGGGCTGTCTGTTGGAGCCATTCCCATTCTGCGTTTGATATTGCTTTACTACGTCTACCATCCCTCTAAGGTGAATTTCATAACCCCATTTTCTAATGTTTGAATGTTTTATAAATGCTTTGGGGGAGATACATGCTCAAATACATGTTTTATACTTTACAAGTACTCTAAACTTTTACATATTACTGTGAGTTCTTAGCCCCGTTTTATAATTGTTTTACAAATGTTTTGGGGGAGATACATGCTCAACTACTGCTTTTACTTTCACAAGTATTTTAAACTATTTACATATTACTGTGGGACCATAGCCCATCATTTTATATATTTTATATCTCATAGAGAGATAACTGCTATAAACATGATTACAAGTGACTTATCAACTGTATGCATACCTGATTTCTATTCCCTAAGTTTGCTATTGCTAAAAAGACCCTCATATCATGAACCTTAATCACTTGAAGGGTGAACGTAAATAGTTGTGGATAGATCTATTAGGGACTGACAATCCCCGTTTGATTTAGCTATGATGAGCGACCAGGCGCACTTTATTTAAATCTATATGTTACTAGCAAAAACCTACCAGAGGGCCATTGTTACCTTCCATCATATTTGATGTGACATGTTAATCGTTTAGTGTCATGAGACTTAGAGAAATCAAGTAGTAGTGTTGTGGTCATGACACAGAACTACAATAACTAACGTTACCAAACGACGAATTTGTGTTCACTAAATAGCAGAAAATCACTACTTCTTAGCAAATCATAACTATTTTTGGTGTTGACCCGATTAGGGCAAACCAACTGATGAGGCGAAAAATGAACCATTTTTAGGGGGTCATTTAAGCCCGAATTCGAATTTATTTGATCAAATATTGCCCTAAATCGTTCCTTTTGTCATTTTAGGTACTTTTGGAGTGAAATTCAGAAAAGGAAGCATTTTGGACGTTTTTGGAGCATAAAAGTGAAGAAAACGGCAAAGTCTTAATTTTCCTTGCTGGGAACAGTACCTGACGGTGTCACAAAATTCTACATGACAGCGTCAAGAGTAAAACAAGAGATGGAAGAGGTGACGACTCAGTGAAAACGTGACGGCGTCACCATAGGCCGTCACGGTTCAAGAGTTGGTGATGGCACAGGCTAAAATACACATGACGGCGTCAGATGTGGATCTAGGCAATCCGATTTCAATATGGGCAGCGAGTTGACGGTGTCAGAAATTTCTTCTTGACGCCGTCACCTTGTATTATCTATATATAGTTTTGCAATTTTGATTCATTAGTGTGTAACTTTGAGGGTGCAACTTTGAGAGAAACCCTAGGTCCAATTTTCACAGCTCTTTCAAGGGTTTTTACCCTTTGAAACCTCTTATGTTCAATTGAGATAAGTACTCTTTAAATTCATTCAATATGTCTATGTGTTGTTTGAATATATCTTACGCTTGTATTCAATTTAACATGCTAGGCTAGATTTCTTTTGTGTTTGCTTAGATGTAGTGAAACCTAGATGTTAATTATGGGTTGATTGTTTGTTAATAGTTGTTACGGATGATTGTATTCGATGTTAGGCTTAAGAAAACTGGTAGACTTCCATTGGTAACATGCTTGAACGTCTTAGGAAACATGATTGGAGGTGTACTACGATATTAGGTTGTATTTAATGCGTAGGAGAATTCTAATGATCCCATGTTAGGAGTTTTTAACGGCTCGACATGTAGTGAAGGAGGATCTTATAGAGTTAGGGAATATTGTACACGGCCCTACGACTAGTATTAAGGAATATGACCCGTCATCCATGCAATTGTAACAAATGATTAACCTGTAAAAGATATCTAGGGAGTAATGAAACCTAAGTAAACACAACTTTACCTATCATTGTTCACACCACAATAGTATAATTAGATTTATTTTCATTTTTGTTATTTTATTTTGATTGCATCTTTAGTTATTGGGTTAGTTGACTAGCAACTAATTCCGCCCACTCTTCCAAAAACCGAGATTTTATTTGCTTTTATAAAAACATTAAAATACAAAAAGAATCATCCCTCTCCTCTAGACCTAGTTTTTAGGCTTTCTAATCCTAGGGACACTATTCCTGAGTTGAACGATCAATCCCCCGGTACTTGTCACTATACTATACTACAACGATCAGGTACACTGCCTGGTGGGGGTTGTAAGCTTCTCGAGATCCCTTGAGAGGTAAAGCCTGATGCGATTCCCACGTATCAAGTTTTTGGCGCCGCAGCCGGGGAATAGTTATTGTCTAGGTTAGGATTTCTTTTTATTAGGTCTACTTGCTAGTACCTGAGTTGAACGAGTCACCCTTTCTCATTTATATTTCTTTTTCATTCTTCAACCCCTTCAGCGCTTACCAAAACTTCATAACTAGTACCTTGTTGGGTTTGTTCCAGTACTAGCTCTATCCCAGTCGACACTTTTCCCTTTTCTCACTTTTCTCCATTTGTAATCATTCCTAAGGACTTCTATTCTAACTAGAAGATTGTCCCTGGGAAGATCTCTCCAGATATGGCTGGATCATAGGAACATATACCTAACCTTACCGTCCTTATGACTCCAATAAAGTAAATGCAAGGTCGGTCTTTGGTATTCTTCTACAATTTCCATCATAGATCATTTGCTCCCTCTTAATATGTGCATTGATATACAAAAGAGTTTAACACATATAAGAGAGCCTACACTTGAGTCCAAAACATCACATTTTATCAGATTTCATATTTAAATCACATTCTCTCCCCCGATCATAAATTTCAAACCTTTTGAGATTTGGGATCCTGATAACGCTCAGTTTGTTTATGATAGAGTCGCATTATTTGTATATTTTTTTATATTATTTAGTTATGTTTTTGAGTATTTTATGCTTATTTGGTATTAAGATATGCTCAAGTATATGTACAAGGAAATATCGAAGAATGACGAAGAAAAGTTAGAAGATTCAGAGAATATTCAAGTAAAGATTATCGTCATAGATATTGATTCACGATATGAAGATTTCCTTTGTACGTTGGAAGGTTATGAGGATTTTAAATGAAGATGGAGTCATGATTTAGTGCTAAAATATGTGTTGAAGGTTTAAGTTTTATGCTAACCTAAGGCTGAGATTTATGCGTAAAAAAGTTCCCAAACCAAGGTTGAAGTTGAGGTTCAAACCCAAGGTTGAAAAGCCCATTATGAGGTTGAGCAGTGATCCCAACCAGTTGGTTTAACACTGAACCGCGGGGTTGAGATCGTGGTTGAGATGAAAAGTTGCATTAATTCAAGGTCTTAACTACCATTAATCACTAAGTCCGATAATTTTACCTCCTTTATGATTATTGGATGAAGAGAACACAATTCACAAGAGGAGGAAGAGAAGTTACTTGATACCACAAATCTTAATCAATCCATACAACCTAAGGACTTGATCATATCTTATACAACCCGAAAAGCTCAATTATTCCTGTCATTCTTACGAAGATACCAAGAAGAGGCGGAGAATTACCTTGTTCAATTGAAGGCTTGGAAGAGTGCTATAACTCATTATTTTCTTTACTCATTTGTAGACTTGCTTTTGGGTAACTTTCTCTTACTTTATTATTATTTTGAACAATTTGATGTTGAATGAGATATGTTTGTTGATGAAACTTGTTATGGAGTAATTTGTGATACTTGTTTGGGAATATTGTTGACTTTATGAATGTTGAATGATTAGTCGGTTAGAAAAAGTGGTTATTATCACAAGTTTCTTTAAATATAATTCACATTCTAAAACTTGTTGATTTGACATTATTGGATTTAAAGGTCGACAGGATTTCTAATATTGTTTCATTCAAAGAATTTGGTGCACAAATGGATTGGTGCTTGGTAATTGACAACTATCAAGTAGTCAAGTTTTAAATGAATTCGAGAATATTTAATCACGAGATTGGGTCGAAATGACTCGTAAGAACTAATGTCACTAATCATCTTTTTCATACATTTCATAATACAAAGTAGCTATTGTAATGGGATGATGTATTGGCCGAAAGGACTCACCTATGAAACAAGTAAAAACATGGATTTTCTTGATATTAACCATAGACTAGAAAACCTTGTGAAAATTGGTATGTTCCCTCTACATATATGTTCTACCCAAACATGTTCAACATTCTATTACGATTGCTTGTTATTCCAAAACAAGTGTTTGTTCGTTTGATTGATTCAATTTGAGAACCATTGTTTGTTTGTTTATTTTTGGTGCTTTAGAGTGTTACAATCTTTATATTTTAACTTATTCTTTTCTTGAAGATAAATCTTTTCTAAAGATGATCTCTCTTGCGTATAATTCTCAAACACTAATAGTATATATTCTTTTCTCTCAATCGGCTTGTTCTACATTCAATTCATACTCACACAATTCTACTTTTCTCAGAAAAATAATGGCAAGATTAAACTTTGCAGATGAGCACAACAAAGTGGCCTACTTGCAGAAGTCAAATGAAAAGAGTGGTCCTGTATTTCATAAGATTGTGGATTTTCTTAACACTACTCATATAAGGTATGCTTTAACTCTAAACCCCACAATCTATGTCTCTCAAATCAAACAATTTTGGAACTCTGTAGAGTCCATCACCATTGAACAAGGAGACACACATGAATTTGTTGATACTCTTAGAGCCACAGTGGATGGGGTAAATATTGATGTTACTGAATCATCCTTGAAGAGAATTCTCCAATTGGATGATCTTAATGGTATCATCACATTGCCTAATTCAGATATTCATAAACATCTCTGAACAATGAGGTATGATACATCTGACAAAAAGGTTACTTTCAAAAAGGGATGTTTTTGCCCTCATTGGAGATTTTTCATTCATACTCTTTTGCATTGCCTAAGTCCTAAGAAAACTTCTTATGAACAGTTTAGTTCAACAATGGCTTATCCTTTAGTTTGTTTAGCCACAGATAGGACTTTAAATTTTTCAAAGTTTATTTTTAACAGTATGAAAAGCAATGTAAAGAGTCTTTATAAATTTTTGATGTATCCAAGGTTTGTGCAAGCAGTGCTAAATGAATTTCCACTGCAACCCTACAATAGAGTTTATAAAACCCCATATCTTAAGCCAAAAGTTTTTCAAAATATGGATAAGGCTTCAGATGGCTGGAATGAGGAATTTAAACAACTTTTTCCTGAAATGCTTACAAAGATTGTACAGGTACAGGGTGGAGATGCAGCAATCCCAGTTGTATCCCAACACACACCCACTATTACAGTTCCACCTATCCATTACACCCCACAAGTGACTCACACATATGAGAGGAGGTAAAAACAGCCACGTCCTCCCATCACAACATTGCATGTTTCTGAACCTTTTGGTCTAGGAACAAGCAGTGGTGGTTCCAGGCTTCAATCTAGTCCAACTAGAGAAGAGACTGAACCAATGCCCTATGATTCACCTCTCCCAACAGGTAACACAGTTGGAAGTGTTGAGGGTAGTGAACAACCTATTGAATTGATGGAACTTTGTATCAGGTTAGTCAAACACGTTAAATCTTTGAAGAAGGACTTGGCTCAGACAAAGGAGCAACATGCCAAAGATCTTAATACTTTGAAAGCAGAAATTCAGTCCTTGAAGGAAGAAGTGTAGGGGTTAAAGAAGCAAAGATCTGCAAAGATTGTGATCTCATCCCCATCCTCATCTCATGACGGTGACTCGGAGTCTTTTATTGAATATTTGGGAAATTCTCCCAAACAGGAGAGGATGAAAACAGATGCTGAGACTAAGGGGAGGAAAATTGACTTTGAAGATGATGCTGACCTTGATTTTGACATTTCAGATTTGAAGTTTGATGAACCAGTTGAAGCAAGCAATGAAACTGAAGCAGTTCATACTCAAGACATTTCCACTGATGATCATATGGTTTCCACTGCTGGTCATAATATTACCACTGTAGAGGAAGAAATTGAAAGAATTAGAAAGGAGAAAGGTAAAGCAATTATGTCTAGTAAAGGAACTGAGCATCCAAGGAAGATTTATAAAAGAGTACAAGCTCAGATAGACTATGATGCTGGTGTTGCAAGGAAATTGATAGAAGATGAAACTGCGAAGAATAAAAGACAAGATGAGTTAGAGATTGCAAGTTTCATGGAGGCTAAAAGGTTGAATAAGTTGGAAGCCATTGCATCAATGGAAGTAAATCCAATTTCCACTATTCCACATACAGTCCTAAGGGAGAAAACTTCAGAGTTTACATATGTCCCAACTGAATAAGAAATTAACTTCATGATTGCTAATGATCCAGTGGTCAAGAAAAAGGCCATTGAACTAGTTGCATATAACACTTTAACAGAAGAACAAAGATCAGCTCAACTAGTTGATTTCATTCTAATGAAAAATAAACAAGCACTTCAAGATGCAATTAGTAATGTCAGAAAAGGTCAAAAGAAGTCAAGACAACCAACCAAGGCACAGTACATTGCAGAGATGAAGACTTATTGCTGTCATATTGGAGGTTGGAAAATATCTCAGTTCAAAGGAATGTCACATAATCAGATTGAAGGGATCTCTTACAGAGTTAAAAGACAAGATAGTGATTTTATCCCTTTGAATTCAGAAGAAGAAGAAGAAAGAATATTCAAAAGAGCAGGTGAAACCATTGAATCCAAAGCTGCTAAGAAGTCTAAGGTTCAGGAGTCATCTCAAGCAAAAGAATACGATTACAAATTAACAGAAGAGCAATTCACTGAGATGATTCATATTGAAACTGATATATTGGATATAGAACCTCTACAATCAAAGCACCCTGTTATTGGTTGGGATTTTTATTCTGATGATTTTCGGGATGCTTGGAAGATTATTAGACTTGGAGGTATTACAAGTATCTGCAGAGATTTTGAAGACCTTGTCAGATCTTGTGACAGGGAAGATTTAGATACTTTGTGGAAGATAATCCAAGATCAGTTCAAGAAAGATGAACTTATTGATGTTAAAGCCAAGGAGTTATGGGTTCAATTCCAAAGGTTATATGAGCCTGACTCTAGTGACAGATATTGGAGATTTGAAGCAAATAATTTGAATACTTTTTGGAAATTTTATGACTCAAGTGCAGTACATCATGTTTCTACACAAGCTGGTGTTGATGTGTTTATGCTAGCTGAAAAGGAATATCCACTGAGAGCAGGTATTCTTACTGTCATGTTATCTGTAAAGCTCAGATGTTGGGAAAGAAATGAAATCAAAGAAGATCTACTATAAAGGATATACGATCAAAGTGTGAGAACTGAAAAGGAGTTAAGGAAAAGAAAATGAAGTGTTTGGAAGAATTCCCATATCCTCACAGATACTGATTGATTAAAGAAACTTATTGATTTTCTAAGAAATCATAAGTTTAGGGGAGGATTGTTGGGAATTACACTAACAGTTACCAAAACTAAGCATGAAGATAACCACTTCTGAAGAATGCACTAATAGTGGAAACTCATTACCACTGCTAGTACATAATATTATCACTGCTACAGGATAATTGTTAGGAAATGAGTATAGATAAGTATAGAATAGATTCTGTATATACTCTATTCTTAGAGCTCTATACTTATCTTGTAAAAGAGGACTCCTTGTGCTATAAAAGGAGGTCCTAGGTTAAAGCTTATGTATGTATTGATTTACAAAGCTTCAAGGTGTAACCCTAGTGATAATCAAGATCACTCGTATTATTATCATTAATAATATTGATGCTAACAGTTTGGTTTATACATTGTTTTCATCATATACAACTGTTCTCACTTACTTGAATTGGAATACTAATTTACCCGTTATTATTTCATCTTATTTAATGGAAAAACAGAAAGAATCTCTTTTATAGGTATTATATAAACGTAGAGGAGCACTAGCATGGAAGATGTCTTATATTAAAGGAATTATCCCATCATTTTTCACACACAAGATCCTTATGGAAGATGAATTCAAGCCTACCATTCAACCCCAAAGGCATTTGAATCCAAAAGTACAAGATGTTGTGAAAAATGAAATCGTCAAATTACTTGACTCTGGAATCATTTACCCGATCTCGAACAGTTCGTGAGTTAGCCCCATCCACGTTGTACCAAAGAAAGGAGGAATGATGGTTGTGCTAAATGATGGTAACGAGCTAATTCCATCAAGGACTATTACCGGATGGAGAGTTTGCATTGATTACCGCAAACTAAATGATGCAACACGAAAGGATCACTTCCCCCTTCTATTTATTGATCAAATGCTAGAAAGACTATCAGGTTATGACTATTATTGCTTTTTAGATGGTTTTTCAGGTTTCTTCCAGATACATAGTGTTGGGAATTCCACTAACAGTTACCGCGACTAAGCAAGAAGATAACCACTGCTGAAGAATGCACTAATAGTGCAAACTCATTACCACTGCTAGTACATAATATTACCATTGCTACAGGATAATTGTTAGGAAACGTGTATAGATAAGTATAGAATAGATTCTTTGTATATTCTATTCTTATAGCTTTATACTTATCTTGTAAAGGAGGACTCCTTGTGCTATAAAAGGAGGTCCTAGGTTAAAGCTTATGTACGTATTGATTTGCAAAGCTTCAAGGTGTAACCCTAGTGATAATCAAGATCACTCGTATTATTATCATTAATAATATTGAAGCTAACAGTTTGGTTTATACATTGTGTTCATCATATACAACTGTTCTCACTTAAAAACTAATTCATAATCAAACTTCTAAGTACTAATAAGTAAATTCCGCGTACTTGTTAGTATCACTCAAAGTATCATTCTAACACAAGACGTGTGTTTAGATCCATCACCTACAGCCCCTGAGGATCTAGAAAAGACAACTTTTACTTGCCCTTATGGAACCTTCGCCTATAGAAG